>JARVGP010000530.1:0-38400 GCA_029876185.1 Mansonella ozzardi | reverse complement strand
ATACACACACACATACACACACACATACATATACACACATACACACACACATACACACACACACACACATACACACATACATACACATACACACATCTACACAATTAGCTAAGCAGCAAAATAACTGCTTCCTTTAGGATTATAAATGTTACTATAGTTATGCATAATTATTTCGCTTTTTCATGCCAAAATGCATGCCTCAATTATTCGTAGTAATTCACCTATAAATATTTAATAAAATTAAGGTGACACCGTCTCCGTTTTCGTGCTGTGAAATTCAAATACAACGAATGGATCAGTGGATTATATAATCCATCATCGTCTTGTTTCATCATTTAAACTTTATACTGCATTTTATCTGTTCTAAAGAATGGCGGACCTGAACATCAACACTTCGATTATCATTATCCTCGAAGACTGGTCTGTAATGTAAGTTAAGCGATTGTTTATAGTGTTTCGCCCGTTGCACATCCATCGCTTCAATGATAACTTTCCGCCATTGCTTTTGTCCATCAGCAATGCTTTTCATTACCTCCTTATCTTCCGCATTTAATGCTATAATAAGCAAAAAATATAATTACAGTATTCTTGATCAGAAATAATTCTTGATAATGCCGCATTAAATAGTTACTTACGATCATAACTTATTATGAGAAAAAATAGTCATTTGAGCACCGAATTAGTTTCTTCTGATATAACGCACGCCAAAATAATGATGTACGGACTAAAGTGATTGAGATACGATATCAACTAACTCAAATCAACTAACTGCTTTTAATCAATTCAAAATATCGATTACTTATATTACAATTTATGGAAAATATTCTAATTTACTGGCTATTATTTGATAGTAGTCTTCGTACTGATGATGTAAATAACCATGATCGCATGGCATTTTAGTTGTTGTCCAAATCATACTTCCTGAAAAATGCCGATTTTATTTCGAGTAAAAGGATAATGAATCAAAATTTAATTGAAAATAGGGAAATAATAAAATTAAAGTGAGAGTTACGTTAATATTAAACGTAAAATAACAAAGTTATTTTGCTTATCGCATATTTGAACAGATTGATAATATATTAATTATGAAATGGCCTCATTTATTTAATCTGACAGTTATAGATGCAAAGTAAATCAAAAAAGGATAAATTGGACAATTAGCTTACAAATTTTATTATTTTTATATTCCAGAACTAATTTTTTCATTAAAGCATGCTTTTTGGAAATTGAATAGCGCTTATTTCAATTAAACGAAACGCTTTTAAGTTATCTATTTACTCATAACATATGTAGAAATCTGTCATGGACAGCTTTTTCAATGCAATTAAAACGATTGAAGTGAACTATAAATCTCATTTTTTTCATAAATCCTTATTCCTGTCACGTACATTCACATATAATTAACTTCTACTCAATGAACATATAGGTATTACTATGAATTCCATTTCAATGCATTTAAATGCATTGAAAAGCTTTAAAAAAATGATATCCTTAATGTCATTAAATGTGGTCAGCAAAAAAATCATCTTTTTTAGAAAACAGTGACACTAGTATAAGATCTGTTGTTTTTACACTTAGCATTTTTGCTACATTTGCTATTTATAAATCAAAAATGTGAAACGTTTTGCAAAATAGAACTGGAAACGTTTGAACTTCAAATTTCCGATCCGGATCAAAGCACTGCACTGCTACTTTCTTTATTTTTTTTGATCGATAAAAGCTCAAATCTCTTATTATCTAATAAGAAAAATACGGTAAGGAATCAGTTGGTAATAAAAATACTCGAAATCGAGAGTTAATTTCGGATTGAGCAGAAAGCTTCTGTAATCAATAATGAATACTATTCCGCAAGCTGTGTTGAAATTGAAGGATTGTCTCTGCAGTAAATTATCTTCTATTTCTGGTAAAAGTATCTGAAAATGTTAATTTTAGTCAAGAAAAAAAAAAATGGTTTGCTTTTTTGTACCATTCGTTATCATTTCATCAGTTTCTTCATTGATTCCATCTCCAGAAAATTCACTTTGCTGTTTTAGCTGTTGATTGACCACAACACATCTCGCAACCGCAACATATCTTTTCTTCATTACAAGATCTATGTAGAATAATATATGAATAACGATGACGGTCATCGCTCCTACAACCTTCATTACCCCTGTAATATCGCAACATGTGTCTGTTTTTTTCCTTTACAGAATCTTAAAATACACGATCTCATCAATATTTTCATCATATCTTTTTCATGAAGTGATGATAATGAAAAAATCTCTATCCTAAGTTATTTTGTATTTTTAGAATTTGTCAAATTATCGTTTTATGAGATATTTCTTCGTTTTAACCAATTTCATTAACAACATTTGTAACATAAGATATTTCTCACACTGCATAACAGCCTTTCATCACACATTAGAGAAATGCATATCATAATGAATTTGAACTTTTTGCACTTCTTACAGAGTGATAAAATTTTGCTATTATCTATTTGGAGCATAAATTTAACTTGTTAATAGATGAAAGCATTTTAACTAATTTCCTTACTTTATCCAGGCTTAGAGAATACATTTTTGACTCAGCGATATAAACAGCCTCACCATCTTCATACTATATCTTCATATTATGATAGTGCAAACATCTATCTTAATGGTACTCCTGAATTGTATCAACTTAATAGTGCTTCTTGAAGGACTCATTTTGAAATTATCAACTGGAGAAAAGATATGCTTTATGAAGAAGCAATCAAGCTCATTCTAGCAACTTCAGAAAGCTTTTCAGAACACACAACATAATTGTAATAAACGGATAAAATAACATGACGAACTAATAAAATAAGTTATAAATTTAAAAAAAATGAATGTACAAAAATTGTGGTTAAAAAAAAAAACAATGACAGGAAGTGTTTAAACATCACTTACGATGAGACTATTTCTCGGGAGCAATTAGAACGTTAAAGTAATGCAAAACAAAGGTTAGAGACTGCGCAGTGCGAACAAATTTGCTTCAGACAATTTACTGCTGCGAATTTGACAAAAGTAAGACTTTTAATTGATTTATAAATTAATATTACAAATAAAGGGAAGGTAAACAAAAGTGTCGAAGTTTAGTGTTCAACAAAGAAAGTCTTTTTGTGAGGTTGTCATGGTAATTATGCATGATGGTTTTCTTGAGTTCGACAAAATCTTGAAATCTTTGCCAGTTATCCAAATAGTGCACTGCACTATTATTTTTACTCTCTACTGCTATTCCAGAATGCATGTTCCTCTGAAATTTCACTACAAAAATTCTCATTATCCTTTTTATTTTGCCATGTATACAACTTTAACATATATTTGATTGCTTCATCATAGACATTTTTTGCCTGCATTTGATTCTTATGAGATATTGTGATCACACTGTCAATATCGCCACAGTTTGTACGTTCCTACTTATCATTGTCATTGTCACTTGTGATGATTCATTTCGTGTAATGATCTTTCCATAAATTGCGATATTTGTTTAAATTTTTCATGCAGTATTTGTGAATAAGTGCATCAAGCAAAATTGCAGACCTTATGCAGGATTCAAATCTTTTATTCGTATTTCCAATTTTTAGCTTGTTTTTCTTCATTTAAAGCAAAATGGATTGTATATATGTATGCAGACGACTTACGGCTTGCAACTTGTGACTTGCTGTGTCACTGCGCCTCACAATCAGCACTTTTCAAAAAGTGCCTAATTTTACATGGTTGATTATTTCTCAACTCACTTGTATTATTTAAGAGCAAACAAGAAAAAATTATATCGGCACTAATTTCAATTTACCAATGTCAGGCTTTTGTTGGTACTAATTAAATAGTTTAAACTTGTGAATCTGATCAGGAAAACAGCTCGTTCAATTTGAAATCATTTCGTGTTTCTATCTCTCGCTTACTTTCTTACATAAATTATATGCAAATTTTAACGGTTTGTTCTTGTGGGAATTATGAATGAGAATGGTGAGGGAATACATTGAAATATTAACAATGTTTTAATCGGTCTTGTTGTAAACAGATTCGTAATGGCTTGTTTCCGATCTCACTTTCATCAATTTACTCATTTTTCTTGCTTGTGTTTAAATAGTAAGAAGCCTTAAATTAGGAATGATTGAGTGGCTATAACGGAGCCTTTCCTCATGATATCGTCACCTTGAGGGCTATTCAAAATAGCGAATGCCTCTTCCTAATCAAATAGAACATAGCATCCATTTCTTCCTCTTCCCATCCTTCAATTCCTGCACTTATGTAAATTTTCAAAATGAAATATCATTTTGATGAAGCAACTATTTGTTTTAATGCACTGGCCAGAAGGCCGGTCTTTAGAAAACAGGATGCAAAAGGTTTTTGTTTTTTTTTTATTATAAGAAATTCATTGGTGATAATATGAAATACCAAATCTTAATAGAGGAGTAGCATTTTTTTTACTGTTTATTTTTTCTGAATTATTTCAAAACGTGTGTATATTGCAGTTGTCCACAGACTTACCATAATCTCAAATAATGCTATCAAACTAATTTTTAACTCTTGGTTCCGCCTAAATAAATCATGTTTTGAATTACTGGTCATTTCATCAAATCGATCAAAATATAATATAAGTTTCTATCGATTTTTTTTTTTCAACTTATTACAAAATGTTTCATTCATTTTCTAATGATCATCCTTGTAAAAATCATAGAAAAAAATGAAAAAAAGCAGATGGAAACGCTCATAGATATTTCTTATTCCAGAAACGTTTTCATATTTCATTTTCATACTTTTTTAAAGATAGGTTCTTGCGATTGCTTTTAAAATCGATCAACGTTTGTAAAAATAATCACTTTGTTCTTACAGATGCTTCCAGTTGACAAAGAGGCTACCATAAAATGTAAATAAGCAATGAAATGAAATATTTGCTTAATAATACTAATTCGGGTCATACAATAAAATTTTTTGAAAAAACTGTGCTTGTTTTATTTTACACAAGATTCTCCAGTTTCAAACTCATGCAATTTTTCTGAATAATGCAGGAAAGTGTAATGAATGACAATAACAGATATTTTAATTTCTACGGGAACTAGCTATGCTCTTAGTATGAAAAAGATGAACCACTTTAGTGAAGCGAAAGAAGCAGCAGAATCGCAGTGTTTTCTATTCTAAACTAAATATTTGTTCGATCCAAGAACAGCTCTATAATTTTTAATTTCTACGGAGTAAAATGAGGATTATTGGAACTTTTTTTATCACTAGTCCTCATATTGTTGAAAGCTAAAGTTGGAAGTTCCTTTCCAGTGTGATATTAATTGCTATATGCAGGAATCATTGAATCCCACTGTCAACTGACGCTAAATACTTGTCGGATATAACATTCTAAATCCCATGTAATAACCATGCTGTTTTAAAATAGTAATGAACATCGCCATGATGATAATGATGAATATTTTGTTCGTGATGATAATACTGCATACTGGAAAGGTAAGCTTCTGGATATATCCAGCTTTTGATTGGAAGCTGTGCCTTCTCAAATTTGAAATTAAGATCAATACAACATGATAGCGAGCTAAAAGAAAGTGTGATGTAGTGTAAATGATTAGATATTTGAAAAACTACTAAATTAAGGACACCAATAGGAAATGCGGTTTAGTTCGAATGCAATGAATATGGCGTGCTATACAGAGTAGTAGTAGCAGTAGTAATATTAGTAGTAATAGTGGTAGTAGTAGTAGTAGTAATAGTAGTAATAGTAGTAATAGTAGTAATAGTAGTAGTATAGTAGTAGAATAGTATTAGTATTAGTAGTAGTAATAGTAGTAGTAGTAGTAGTAGTGTAGTAGTAGTAGTGTGGTAGTAGTAGTAGTAGTATAGTAGTAGTAGCAGTAGTAGTAGTAGTAGTAGTAGTAATTGCAATTACAAAACATTAGAAGGCATCTGAAAAAGCGAGAAAAGTACGAGCTTCAACGGTAATCAAGTTACATATTCTGGTTACTAAGTAAGAGCAAGCATTTAGTATAGAGATAGTGTAGCAGAAATAGTAGATAACTGGCTAGCTAGCTAGTTAAGGAGGAAAACAAAGGTGCTGCATTTGCTTCGTAAACTGAATGCAATGCAAACTTTTCCTAGCTAAAATTTCATTTCCTAGTGTAAAGTCATATCTAGTGAATTGTGTGCAATCCTCAAAAAGGCTTTTATTCTTAATCGATCCTTACTCCATTCTATTCTATATCAAATCAATTTTCAAACCTTTCTTTTCCAACTATTTCCCTATGTATTATTTATGAAAATTTGCAATTAACACTTTTATTATTTTTATTATTTCATCTTTTTAATTGACATGAAACAGTGCTTCATGAAATAATGCATTATTCATTTAGAAATTTGTTCAATTGTTACAAGTGTATGATTTCTTTTTCAGTAATCACTTTTGAGTAATAAAAATACATGCAGTGAAGTTGAATCTCGATTCAATTTTGATTATCAGTTACAACATCGTAGATTTTTTTTAATTCTTTTTTTGAGTTTTTTAGTTTAGTTTTTTTCCATCCAAAAGGACTAGTGCACTTTTATCAGTACGGCACATAATTCGAGTTGTACGGTTAAAGTATGTCACACGGAATGGCAAGAGAAGAGTAAAATCATACAATTATACAGATTATACAGCTTTGACGATTAAAAAGAAATTCCAACAAAAAATAAAAAATTAAAATCATCCAGATAATGATTTAAAGTACAGAAAATTAACTGTTTAGGATTGTTTATTGTATCATTACCTGGCTGATATTATCCAGGTCAATCCACATTTATCTTCCTTTTTCCAAATCCTGTAATCTAGAAAAACATTTCTGTGTTTTAAATGAATAACGAATAAGTTGAATTCAAAAAGCACAGGACAAACATTATAACCAAAAATTCATACTTCTTATCAAATGTAAATCTTGTAGTTCGACTTCTTGTTTTTTCACATATTTCACCACTTCGTTTCCATTTGAGATTGAATTTATTTTTTTAATTTTTCAAAGAAAGTTTTCGGTTTTTTCTTATTGTTTTTTCTACCATAAAAGAAAATTGTTATCTATCTCTCGCTTAATAAATTAGACTTACGCTAAAGATTGAAGATGCAAGCTTTTACTCGAGCATACATTGAAAAAACTGCATGAATTACAGCTTATATATATAACTATATTGTGCATATTTTTTTTGATATCAAGTAGTTTAAATTATGACTAAATCATGCTATTTATTTCCTTAAATATATTTCCTCAAGTAATAACTGTTGTTTCGATCTTTTTATCACCATGGCCTGAATAATATTATCATCATGTCTGCATAAAAATATTTCTCAAGTAATAACTGTTGTTTCGATCTTTTTATCACCATGGCCTGGATAATATTATCATCATGTCTGCATAAAAGTTATTTTTTCTTTATTGATCTTCAACCAAGGATTTTCTAATACTATACGACAGTTATATTGAACTCCAATAATAATAGAAGCTGTTTTATTAGGTTGGTGAGGAAATTGCATTTTCAAAAGTGCTTCTTCTTGTCGAACCATTGAGCTGCCGCCGTCAGTTTTCATTCACTTCGCTTTTCATCGTGTGTCACTTGCGATTAGTGATTAATTGTCATTGCGTGATTCCGGTTTTTGGTATAAAGCATTTATTATCAAGCTTTTCTTACCTTAGTAGTTTAATTCAATCTCAATCAACCATAAGAAGGTGTGTTATGATAAGTCGATTGCTATTTCCAATTGATTATTTTCAATTTTCGTCTACATTTCTTAATTCAGGATTCTTTTAGGATTTGCAGATCTTCTGGAATTACTATTTCACACTTTTAAGCCAAAATGCTTGTTAATATTATAAATTTTCTTTATTGCTATCTTTTATTATAATGAAAAAAGTCATTTTGATTTGGTTTTGACTATTATGATCTTATTAATCTAACATTGAAGCACCAAAGTTTAGTAATGCTGCACTGATGATGCATCACTCAGATAACAAATAAAACAAGTGCGCTAAAAAACGGTTTAGATCATTTTGTTTTCCTGCCTTGATTATAAGCTAACGAAGTAAACAATGAAGCTGAGATTTTGGTTTTCCTCAGCTGACTTATTTTATAGTTTCACCATAGCTATTAGGGCTAAAATATCGACAAAATTTCGTAAAAATATTAGCAGAACTTCGTTAATGAATTTCAATACTATAAACATTCAATATCAGCTGTTTGAGTGCTGAGAATAAAAGGAATCTACAGCAACAAGTTTTCAACGCATCATCAAGTATGAAGGGAGTCTAGAACTGGCTTAAAATGTCAACAGAATAATAACTGAGCTAATAGGAATTCCCTTAAACTTACTGATAAATCTGCCAGCTAAATGCATTTCGAAACCATTTCAATGTTTTCCTGATGAAGTATTGTGAGTACTAAACAAATTTATTTGCTTTTTGCCAAGTTTTCAATATTTATTTTTGAAAGCTTAACCTTCGATTATCTTTACGACCAGAAGTTTTGTTTGGTTCATTAGTCTAGAGCGTATAATTGCGCGCATAAAAAAAGATTTTTTTTTCCAATGCTTCAATTCTTTTAAATTTTTTCTAAATGTTTGAAAATCTTGGGACTTTTTATAGATGCAGACAATCACCAAAGATTACTGTATCAGCATGAAAAATAGGCAAGACAAAGCTTTTAGTCACTCATATTTGTGAAATTTTTTACTCTAATTGAATATTATTCTTAGTGTTTTTGTTTCATTAAATAAAATTTTTTTAAAACGAATATAAGATCAATTCACTATGTTCAATCAGTCGTCTCATTACTTTTGTACTTTTTTCTCCCTTCAGCTATGTTTCATTTCATTTTCATTATGTTTTTGCAATTTATTCAATGTCAATTATTTAACACTAGACTTAATTTAATATATTGTTCACAATCTGTTACATTCATTGGGATGATGTGATGACACATGCACACATCCACATCAGTTTTAGTTTAGTTCGCCTCATTTGCAATGATGAAGAACGTTGTCCAAATATTTGTTGTTATTGAGCAATGTCACTGCATATTTAAAACGCGTGTTTAGTATTATCATTAACACTAATATTAATATTAATAGCAATTAAAATAGATATTACTAGCGTAGCTTTTGTGATAAAGAAGAAGTTCCAAAAATCAACAAGAGAGTCTGAGTTCATATACATATTCATGTTTGTGATTGAAGTTGAAATTATTGTACGAAATGAACAGGAATTGGTGCTTATGGAAGAAATGCTTAAGGTGAAGATGATGATATGATGTGGATTTGGTAGAGTAGAGGAGAGTAAAGACAATACAGGAAAACAATTTCGAGAGTGGGTGAGAAAGAGGTGAAATAAGTAAAGGAAAGTGGACAAGAATGCCTAAGCCCAATGAAGGGACCAACTCCGTATAGGACCGGTTGCGTTGTGCAGCTCCTCTATAGTGTTTAGGCCCAATAAATTGAGCCCAGTCTGATCATCAATGTTCGTCTGGACGCGAGAAAGGATGGGTGGAGCAGACAAGGAGGTAGGGGAAAACAACTTAGAAAGAACTTAACTCTTAATCTGTGTTCGTTTAACTATTACTCAGCGTTTACTATGTTTTCAACCACTGTCCACTCTTATGCTCCCGTTGTCCTTATAGATGCGAACTTGAAGAAGTACTGCTATCAAGGTTACTTTTTCCAAATGCGAACATATCATCCACCCTTTCTTCCTGAAGTCATTACCCGAAGCCAAAGTACATCATCATCATCGTCATCATCCTACCACATCCTTGTTTTTTATCATCAGTAAAAAACCCATGCACATACATCTTAAACTTCACTTCAGCAACTTCGTGTCCCTCTCCTGTCCTATTCTCAATCCTAATCATTAATCCTTTCTTTTTTGTCTTTTCATCATATTCGCTTACTGAACTTCTTTTAACAACCTCTTCGCAAATTTTCCTTCTAAAACTTCGATTGAGTTACAAACGCTGCAACTACAGCTACAATCATTATATCCTCTAATTTTCAGGAAAAGCACAGTTGGCGCTAGCAAACCAATTTGTTTTCTCTAACTCTTCCAGCAGTGCTTTCTATCTCTTGTTATCTCACTGTAAAAAGAAACAGTTTTCCTAATTAAGATGACTGGAATGGACTGAATTACTTTTCTCCAGAATTTTTCAGTAATTTATTAATTTCCGAAAAAAGATATCTCAATTAATTTCTCTTCCAAAGAAAACAATCCCAATTATCTCCTCTCTGATATATCTTTAATACTTTTACTAATTGTAATATTGTATTTTATTGAAATTTTATTTTTAATTATATCAAAATTGAATTCTCTGTTCATAAAGCATTTTCGAATATGGACCATCATTATAGAAACGAGTATGATAAGAAATTAAAATAAATTCGTTACAACTTCACTTCTTCCACTACAATGTCCATTAATTGTTGAAACTTTTTGGGTTATAAATCTTTAATCACTTCGTATACATCATTAGCATTTCAGTTTTTTTGAGTTGATAATTTGTTATTGTGTGCTGTTAACCTTGCTGTTAACGCTCTATTGCATCAACAGTCACACTACAGGTTTTTAATAATAGAATTACTTCCGAAAAGTTCGTCGGAGTTATTCTAATTTCTCATTTTCATTGAAAAATGATGATAATGACTGTAATAACAGGACTGTACGCGCTTACACCCTCTCAGAGTTTTCAACACATTTTGTAACTTAAGATAAGTCTCATCTTGCTGCTGTCTCTGCTTACCTCATAAATGAAATAATGCGCATTCTTTTTTAAATAGAGGAAGATTTCATATATGAACATTTTGGAAAGCTTTTATTCACACCTTCTCGCATCTTTCTGAATGCAAGGAAGGAGTGCCAGATAAACAGCCAAATCGATTATAACGATTTAAATATTACTTGCTAAGTTGTTTGTTGACGGAAACTTTTATAATACCGATTCATTATCATTGTGTGATAAATGTTTTTGTATTGGAACTATGGTATTCATAGATTATTTTTTAGATTATAATTTGAAAGAACTGACTACATATTCCATTTCATTGATTTCTAAAAAATTGAAAAATTCTCAGGTTACTGTTACAGTTAAAAAAATCTTCAATTTAAAACAACTTTTGAAGTAGCATGTTTTGGAATTAGTTTAGAAGGCAACGATAGTATCTAAATAGTAGTTTTCTTTCAAGATTTTTGTCTAAGTCGTTTTAATCATAAGGGAACCTTTTCGAGTTATAGGAATGAAAAATATGCATGTATGTTTTTCTGTTTATCTCACGGAAGTAAAATATTCAATAACATCACAACCCTCTTTTGTGACAGAGCTTTTTAATAAATGGCTTCTCTCATTCTTTCATAGCTCTTTTTTCTTTTTTTTCCAGTAAAACAGAACCAAAACGCACCTTTAGCAGCCATCGATTGGTACTTTTTGTTACACAGTTTCTCTGGTTTTTCCTCATTTTTCAAGTTGAGCATTTTTTGCTGTAAATTTAATCTTCGGTTCTCATAAAGATTTTTTTGAAAGCCGAAAATGATTGAAAAATAGTTTGATTTGACGGTTACTACAAGGAGCAAATATGCATGGATCTGTCTTTATCATTTATGCTAAGAGTACAGCGTAGTGAAATCTTCCCTTTAAATCCAACTAAACTTTCCGTGCTTTATTTGTGTTTACACATTCTTCACTTATCAAGCAGTAGTCAAGGATACGTTTTCCGATGAATACAGTAGTTCATATCCTACTGATCATGTTCAAATATCATTATTATATGTTCTGTGAACATTTGATTTTTTTCAAAATGGCACTGATTTCACCTCTAAGTTGACAAACATTGTCATATCACAGAAATCATTGATAAGTTTAGATTTCGTTTCTTTTGTCTTTACAACTTATGTATAAAATACTTCATTTTTTTTTTTGCAAAATGGCTTAAAGAAAAGTGTGAGGTATTTTTTTATAATTTAATGCTAACCTAACTATATCTTTGTATAACTTTTAATGCGAATTACAACAAAACCATTGCACAATTGGGCACAATCGTATACCGTTACTCAAATTCAGTAGCCCGACGAATTTGCCATTTATCTTATTTGGACTATCTCAGCTATCGGCAGTCAGATTGTTTTTTCGTGCTTGTCCAAGTCTTTCAGCAAAGATTATTGATCTTAATTCTTTACACTTGGCTAAAACTATAAACGTACTGATGTTTGTCCTGCCTTATTTTCAAATTATTGTGAATTTCGAAATGCTTATAGAAGAACGGTCGCGGCGTGCGTGGTAACTAGCTCATCACTCTGACAAGTTAAAACAACCCTTAAATGGGGGGCTGCTCTGGATCTGAGCGGAAACATCTGATGTTGGTGTTACTGCCATTTCATGTTAACTAGCATCAATATTACGTGAAATTTAAGTGGAGGTTATCATTTTCTGATTTACGTTTATTTAAGAGTAATAAAAATATTTTTTTGGTTAATTGCAAGCACAACGTTTAACAAGCATCGCTATTGCTAAAAACTCCACTGTCTTTTCAACGTTTGTTGGGTGCAGTCAAACTGATTTGATGTTTTAGTAAGAAATAAAGTTCCAAATTCATAAATTTAAACAAGTTGTTTTGATTACTTAACGTTAGCGAAATTTTTCAATATAAAATGAATTCAAGAACTGGCCAGTAGTGGCAGTGGGATGCTGCTCTATTACCTGGCTGCCATCTTCAAAGGGCTCCATCCGCGAGTTGATGATGATTTTGTTGATAAGCTCAATTACCACTATACCTCTGCCATTATTTTTGCATTCGCAATCATTGTTTCCGCAAAACAATACGTTGGTAAGTTCCTCTTTTCTACTGATTAGCAAGTTATGCATTTCTACTAAGATACTTATTATTCATTATTCGGAGTCTATTTATCTGAAAAAAAAGACTAAAATTTCGAAAGCCCTTCGAATATAAAAATTCTCACATCTCTTTCATTGTACCATAAAAATGCAGAACGACATTCCTATTTATTAATCAATTAATCATGTATCGAAAGAAATGTCTATTCGAACTATTATTTTTCAATTTTTAGCAGGAAGAAAGACTTTCAGATAATGTCAAAATAAAGTTATTACAATGATATGTTATTGATTATTTATTAAAGGATGCTCACGATAGTAAGATTCAATTGTTTTCTGTAGCTTAGAAATGTTAGACAAGATGAATCAAGAGACTAAAATCTCAATTGAATTAATGATTCCTATTTGCTGTTGGGCGGCAGCAAGACAAGTTGTCAGGAAAATAGACAGGTGCGAAGAATGCGAAGCAAAGGAAGGTTTTTGCTTAAAATTTTATACCACAGATTTTATTTTTAAAACATCAATCAACTAAATTGACTTCTCTCACACATTACGATTTTTGAATTTCTTTTCCTTCTTTGCTATCCTCTTCTATTTTCCGAGAACACTGTGAACTGCAAAGAAAGTGGACAAAATTCGAAAATCATAAATCTCTTTTAATACTAATTAAATATTATAATTAAGAAAGCGATAGAGGTTCAACACTCACATTCAATTTCCCTATTTTAGTTTAAACGCAAATTTATTGAAATATATCTCAAATTTCAGGGTATCCAATCCAATGTTGGGTGCCAGCACAGTTTACGGATGCGTGGGAACAATATACAGAAAACTATTGTTGGGTGGAAAATACATACTATTTGCCTTTAACAAGTGCTTTTCCGCTAGAATATGGTGATAGGAGGTATTTTTCTTCTCAGATCCACATAAGGAACATGCTTAAAATGGATTTTACATTTCTTTTCCATCTATGTTGATGATATTACAATCTTGCCAGTTTTCAGAAGATAATTTCAGGGCTCGTCAAATTAGCTACTATCAATGGGTACCATTTGTACTCGCTCTTGAAGCGTTAATGTTCTACATTCCATGTATTATGTGGAGAGGTCTGTTACATTGGCACTCAGGTGAGTCCCAACTTCTGATTACTGGAATAATAAGATTGAATAATTATTTTAATCTTATGCAAACGGTTATCTGCTGTTTCACTGACCTGGATGGAAATGAGTATCCTTTGCTAATTGCTGCTAAATGACTTGCCAAGGATGTGAAATCTGAAAAAAAATCTTGAGCTATTTTTGACTTGACACGTGCCTCATGTGTTTTATATTCCACTACCCGAAATATCATTTCTGCATATTTTTTTTGCTATCATCTTTGCTTAATTTAGAGTTACTTTTTTAAACCGAATATTTCTCCATCAATTGGGATTCGATTCAATCAAAATCATTACTTTAAATGTACTCGAAAATAGAGCAGTCTGTGAATTTCTGGGAAGCCCTTTTTATTAAGCGTCACTATGTGAATATCGAGAAAGAGTTAATTGCATGCTCTGGGATTTCCCTAAGCAGTACTCCATTCTAATAAGCACTGATAAAATACGATATATTCAAATACAGAAAGCGTAATTGCTGAAGATGATAAATTTAGAGCGACTTATGTCGATTAGTTCCTATCCAAATGGCAATAGAATACCTGTTTTACGACTTCTCGTTACTTTGTGGCTTTGAAATTTAATAACAGAATTCAGGGATTAATGTGCAAAGCCTAACTCAAATGGCTTGTGATGCAAGGATGATGGATGCAGATGCAAGAGCAGCTACAGTGCAAACTATTGCTGGACACATGGAAGATGCCTTGGAAATACAAAGAGAGGTAAAGGTTTTAAATTGGTTATTTGGGCACTTGGCAGTTGCAATAAATGAGAGTTCTAAAATGAAAATTTAATTAATACGACAATCTGTAGTTGATATTCGAGTACATCAATAAATCAGGGTAGGAAATGGCTGCTCAGTATTACAATATTTCAGGTAACAGATGTGTCTGGAATGTGTGTCAGCAAGAGGTGGGGTTCCTATGTGACTTGTCTGTACGTATTTATCAAAACGTTATATTTGATCAATGTTGTTGGGCAGATATTTTTATTAAACACTTTCCTCGGTACTGACAATATCTTTTACGGTTTCCATATACTCAAGGATCTCCTCAACGGTCGTGAATGGGAAGTAAGCGGTAATTTTCCCCGCGTCACTATGTGTGATTTCGAGGTATGCTTTGTTGATTGCAATACGTTTCCACACATAGAATTGTCAGGAAAAATTAAGAATGTGTAATTAAGGTATTTCAGACAACAAATGAAAGAATTAATTCTTCCTTTAAAGAAATACTGCTGACGTTTTACTCATTTAATGAATAAAAATGATTGAAAAAATTCAGGTACGTGTTCTCGGTAATGTTCATCATCATACTGTGCAATGTGTACTGATGATAAATATGTTCAATGAGAAAATATTTTTATTTTTGTGGTTTTGGTACTTCATAGTATCAATTGTAAGTATGTTTTCTGTGGGTCATTGGATGCTGATGTCATTCATGCCAGGACAAGTAAATTTTGTTTTTTTGTTTTTGACTCTTTTATTGCTATGTAGAACATCTTCCTATTGAATTAACAGCTGCACAGATCTGAATGTTACTATCGATGAATAGTTTCATACTTGATACAAAACGACTTCATTCGTATTTATTTACTTAGTGATTTTGACTTGTCAAATTACTTGACCAAAAGTATTAATCGAGAAAATAAAGACCGCTAACAATTTTATCGAAAAAACAAGTTTTTTCCAACTTAATTGGAAATAAGTGAATCAAAAAGCGATTCATTTTAGCGCATGAAATTCATTCGGAAATATTTAAAAGCGACTGATTTGGCAACAGATCGGCAATCTGTCAAAAAGTTTGTACACAAATTTCTTGGATATGATGGGGTTTTTTGCATGAGGATGATAAGTACACATGCTGGCGATATTATGGCCACTGAACTGATCGTCGCCTTATGGCACAATTTCAATGACAGGTGATTTCTGCCATTTACTATTCATAAATACTGAAAGCTACTTCGCTGGTTTATTTCAAATTTGGAAAAAAGAAGAAAAATTTTGTTTTTCAGGGTGCGAAAGAGTCCTATTGAGATGTTTGAAGGTGGTGTCACACAAAGCCCAAGCAAACTGGATGCAAATTTTAAAACATGGCTACTAGGACAAACCAGGTAAGTTAAATTAGAAACTTGATGCATAATTACTTTCAGGACAACTTGCACTTTACATGAAATTAATACAGTATTAGTGATAGTGGAAAGAATGGATAATCACTTACTCCCGAGTATTCACAAGTTATGATTTTGGCGTGTGGTATTTAAACATAAACTTTCAAGATTTTTTTTTTAGGAACAAAATAACTGTATTCAGTAATTACTGTAATGGAATGACTGCTACAATGTTAAATTGTGTTTATTCTGAAATTCTAATCTTTCAAAGCTTTTTATTTAATAAAGAGTCTTTTTAGCGTAATCAAAAAATGAATATCATTTGATGGAAGATTGCTTTAAGGAATAAACCACCTTTCGATGGTTCAAATCCAACACGAAGCAAAAAGCGCCGGAAATCGGACGGTTATTTCACTTTTGTTTGATCGACACATCATCAAAAAATTACTATTATTCCTGCAACACATTATCGTTTATCGCATTTCTAACAGTTTATGCAGGAGAAATTGAAAAAAGAAGCGACTGAATAATATAAATTACACTTCAACAATTACTGTGCTGCTGTTAACTTCTATCCAATGCTGCATGCTAATAATTAACTTTTACTCTTAATACTAATACTACTGCAGTTACTTGGAAATATTATTACCACCTAAAGGATTATCCATCTCTTTCCTTCTGTCCTCCCTGTTGTTTTCTATCATTTCCAATTGACACCGTTAAAAATTTGAAAAATGAGTAGCGCATTTCTTAATCCCTACAGCTGTGTTTTTTAGCATTTATGTTTCTAAGAACATTTTTGAAAAGAAAGAAAAGTGGATAATAAGCGTTATATTTTTATATCGAAAACGTCTGCCACAAATTGTATGCCTTATATTCATGGGGAAAATTGAAAAGCCAATTTTGGTTGTTAATATTATCTGATTTTTTTTCTCCTTTTTTTTTCCGAGGATGTGAAGGCAGAATTTTTTAAACAGGCTATTTTTAAGACTATAAAGAATACTGGAATGATTTTGTCAATGACATTTGTTATAAGCGTCTTTTGGCGCTGTCTAATGAGTTTTAAAGTTTTAATTTTGGAACAATGATTTAGATATGTGATCTCAGAAGTAGTTATATTCAAATATTTTTAAATTTTTCAGTCCATTCAGTTCCTGAATTTCTGTCTTTGTAGGAGCATTTAGTTTATTAATAAGATAGTGATCCTGTTTGAGGGATATAAGTATTACAAAGATATTTCGTATTTCCTACTTTTGTACTGCCGTTTACCGAGTTAGTTGTTGAATAATTGCCGTATTTGTGTTTTGATCATTTGAAAGTTTTCGATTTTATAAATTGTCATTTGCTTCAGTTGGCAACCTATTATCAGTTTAATCGAATTTCTACATTACGCATATAAGTCTTATTTTATCAATTTTTTCATAAATAATTATTGCCAACGACACGAAAATATTATATTTTCTCAGAATCGTCCTGATGACCATCGGAATCCGCAGTTAGTATATATCATTAAATTCAAGCTGTTACTTATCAGTTTTCATACAAATTTTTGAAGTTTTCTTAAATCTGCTTTCAATACTACCTTATTGGACAATCATCCTTCAAAAAAATGCAGTTGATGATAAAGAATTCTAGCGGATAAGCATCTGTTACGAAAAGTAATTCTCGACAGTAAAATGCAATAGTTTCAATATGAGGAATTATATTACGGGTCTTACATTTTTCTCTTTCCTTCATGTAATTTTGAAATTTATTTTCACTGTTTTAGATTTTTCAATTATGATTGTAATAACTGTGATGAAAAGTAAAATGTGTTGTAAAATATTTTATACTTTTGCATTATCTCAGCAAGTTCTATTTCTCCATCACTTTTAAAACTTCAGAAGAGCTTAAAAAACCACAAATCAATTTATTTTTTAAAGAAGCTTGGATAATGCTAGGAAGTTGGACAACTCTCCGTCACTGAGGACTAACATGCTATCGATAAGATTTTTGTTATGGTACAATCACATTTATTAATAATTCAAGTAAAATGACTCTAGAAATAAAAAGCGAAATTTTTCCTTGGTTTAGTCAGTACTTTATGTAAATTAATTAATGGCTGTTGGAAATTTGCTGATCATTACAGAATGTGATTTGTCCACTTTACTCATCGATTCATTACTTTATTTTTGCAAAACCCCCTTTTTTTCTCAATTATTTCCATGCTTTATTCTTGATTTATTTTTTTTTCCAAAAGTCTAATTTAAACTTATTGCCAGTGCATCAATTGTTACCTGCTCTTTCTCAATGATAAAGAAGCAGTGCTCAAAAACTCTATGTTGAATGAAGTATCTCTTTCCCAATTGCACAGCAGTTCTTTTTTACTCATATTATCCACACAATTTGAGAAAGATGGTGAAGATCCAATAAACTGCATTTTGAATTTTAAAATGAAAAAGGAAACTTCTTTTAAATAGTCGTGACTGTAAATGAATCTGATAAAGTAATCATTATTAACCGGCTATAATTTTTACTGCAATTGTAGTTGAGAAAAGAAAGTAGCTTAATTGTTCAATTTATTTTAAATTTAAAGTTACGCTTCCCATGATGTATTTCTTTCTGACCTCATCAATGCAAATTGGCATAAACAAAAAGAAATGGAACAAAACCAATTTGAGCGAGCTTTCAATTACTGTTAATAAAAATTTTTTTGTAATTTTTCACTTCACATAAAAATTATGCAGATATATGAGAACTTATCAATAGAATAAAAAGAGTCTTCATAAGCATAAATCTTTAAATGGCACTAGTTTACAAACCTACCTTATAAAATTCTCACAAAAATTGAAAAAAATGATGAACCATTTGTTCCTTTCAGTTGGTTCATTATTGGTTCCTTATAGCAATAACAGTTTGTAAATTTAAAAATGGATTATGATTTTCACTTACAGAAATAGCCAAGGTGCGAAGAAATCATCATTAAATGACTACTGCCACTGCAGGAGGTAACTTTCAATAGTTACAGTAACAGAGACGCTATCCAAAAATGTCATTTCGAAACAAACTGACAAGCAACTACAAAAGGCGAAATTGAAGAAAATTATGTGCTTAAAATCTTTTTATTACGGCAAAATAAGCAAGAGAAGTTATCTGTATGAGCTTTCATTCATCTCATTGTTAACACGTCGAATTTTTTCACAGTCGTAATTTAATTCTAAGCAGGAATCGTTTGAAGCAGTCATTCAAGGTAACTTGCTATTGGTTCATTATTGGGCTTCTCAAAACACATTGAAACAAGGCAGAAAGAATGATAATATTTTACTTTCGTCTGTTCAATGGATTTGAAATTCTGATAGTTATTTCAATTTGGATCAAAATTGATTAAATTTTAGAAGAATTAGAATGCGGCAAAATGACAATATTTAAACAAATTGAGATTTATTCCTTGCTGCATTTTCTATTTCATTGAAATTACTGCTTTCTTAGAGACATACAATACATTAAAACACTCGGCAATTTTTATTTTCAAGAGCCAGCATATACAGACTGAATATATACGAAGTAAGCAAAGTAACTTTTCTATAAAAGTTTCGTTTTGTAGATTTCTTTATCTATCAGAATAATGTTTATTGACACAGGATATTGCGTCTTAATGGTTTTGCTGAGGAGAAGGATAAGAGCCGTTATCGACGGTCAATATTATGGAGTATCGTTGATTCGATAGCAAAAATGCTTCGAGCATGTGAAACATATCGGATTGTACATAAACACGAGTCATTTTGCATTTGTACTTTTGCGAGTATTATTTAGGTAAAGAACGTTCAGATTTGTAAATTTAATAAGAAACCATACATATTATTCCTTATTTAAACGGAATCTCAACAATTTCAGGAGAAAGTAAAAATATTTATGAAATATTATGAAGATATCGATTCTAATTTGAGAAATGCTCCAGTTATAATATCGTGTGAAATATTAAAATAATTCAACAAATTTGGCAGAGCGACGATATCTAATTAGTTTACGAAAGGCATTTCAATTATCAATTACTTGATAATGCCAAATTGCTTATCGCATTTTTCTGAAATTACTGCAAAACATGTCCAAATTTTCTAGCATTGCAAACAATTGAGAGATAATGTCGCAGCTTTTTGAATAGCTTCGGAAGAATGACATAACCTGATTATTTTCCAACAACCCAGGATGTCCTACAATGTCGCCTCAAAACTATGAGTATACATAAAATCAATTTTATATATAAGAAAATCGATTTTAAATAAATTTCATTCCTTTACTTAACCTTATTAAAGGAGAATTTAACACTCTTACATTTAATCAGTTGAGCAAACGATAATCTGGTCTTTTCATTTAATTCAAGCAAGTTTATTTTATTTGTTATCTGCCAGCATTTTCTAATTATTTAGCATATTGATAATATTGGATTTTTTCAGGATGATTGATGTTAATGGACAACATAACGTAAATATGGTATTATTTGTCGTAACAGTGATCTAAAAGATGAAAATCGGACAAGTAGCCTACGCTTATTTGTCAACTTCATGTAGCAAATTATATGATAACAAAAAGTTAAAAAACCGGCAAATGCAGTCATCAGATTATTCTATCAGAAAATCCACTATTGTGCTTCTTTGATTTGTTTGCAGCAAATAGTCGTCGTTTTTGTGCAATGATGAGCAATGTCAGATCGTCTGAATGTGGCGGATTTTATGGATTGAAAAGTCGGTAGAAGGTCCGAAACTCGCTGCATTAATCATTTTGACCCGTTTTTAAGCAATTTAATTATGACCGCTGTCTATCCGCTGTCCATAGAAATATGCACATAATTCTACATATAAAATATATAGTCGAAGCTTTATTTTGGATAGAATTGTGTGATACAAATTTATTGAATAATTAAAACGATTGAAATGACTATTTCTTAATTTGCTAATTTTATTTTTGAACAGTTATGAAATCTCCCAAGAAAAGATTGAATCTTTTTCACTAAATAAGTGTTGTCCGGAATACGGTAGTGAGGTTTTTTGTGAAAAAAAAAGGTGCAATAAACAATAAACTCAGGCGATCTAAACTGTTTTATAAACTTTGACATGTTAGTAGACATGAAGCTATCACTGCAATGATTTAATTTGAAAAAGAGAAATAAAAACATCGGTTTTTGAGTATTTAAAGTTTCTAGTGTGTTAGACTAATAACTTCTTTAGAGGCATTATCGCAATTTTTTGAGAAAAAAATATGGAAAAGATATTTAAGTGATGACGCTAATTTGCGAATTAAATTTTATTGGTATAATCAATAAAACTGAAAACAGAGAGCTCAGATGATCGCAAATAGTCCATATCCATCCATATCGTTTAAGTTTTTGTTAGTGATGATTCTCAAAAAATTACACAAAATTGCACGAAATTTTAGGAAAATCAATTTCAGCGATACATATCAAACAAATAAAAGTACTCAGCATTTGTGACAAAAGCAATCAATACGGAAAATATTGATTTGATGTTCAACTTAACAGTTATATCGTTGGTCAAAATCTTAAAGTCGTCGCCATTCACAATTAATACATATCATCCCTGATCGCCTTTCAATTGAAAACGGAACCACGAAGAGTATTGTTAGAAATTTATTTTGCAGAGCGCTTAAAAAATTTTATCCAAAAAGTGATAATTGAAGATAAAGGATTTCAAATGAAGAAAAAACAGAAAATGAGAAGTTGAGAGAGCTGAATTACAGCTGATTCCGCAACCTTCCAAGAATTCCGGTTGGCAATTTTTACTTTTTCAGCAATGAAGTTTAGCTTCTTTCCTGTCCTTAATAGCTACAAAAATGACCAATTCATTGGAGACATCCATTAAAAGCCCATAAGTAATCCGTTTTTCGACATGGAAAATACAAAATTTGCATAATTTACTCCACTTCTATCAATCAGTAACCGACTTAGTCAAAAAAAGGGGTAGAAATATGCATTAAGAACACACAAATTCTCAATAAACAAATAGTATAGCATTAAAATGTGGAAAATAGTTAAGCAAAAAAGTCAAAACTCATATGAACAATAATTGACAAGTCAGATTTCACTGAAATGATGAACAAAAATGGAGCAATGGTCTAACACAGATGTAAAATTTCCGTTGGAGTGATTAAAAGTGATATCTATATGAGACAGATCTATGAAATGAACTGGTATAACACTGCACAACAAAAACAAGGTGAACAATGTGCAATCATTAACATCATTCCCTGAACAGTAAGAATTTCTAAATTAAACGCTTTTCGAAATAACTTGAGCTAAGGATTATTTGCCAATTTCTAAAATGGGCAACGGGATTTTTCTTTCTGGTAGTTGTTGTTGTTGTTGTTGTTGCTGCGAGTACAATTCATAAAGGGTCGTTTTTCCTCTACTGCATTCACTTTGACAGAATTCGGCAACACCACCGAGGCCTTCTGCACTAGACATTCCCGACGATCCACCACGTCCACTTGAATTTGATTCAATCGAAAATCTTCGTTGTTGGTTATTGTTGTTTGACTTTGATACCGAGGTTTTATTCGGGTTTTCTTTACCCACTTCTGTCAATATACTGAAAAATTACGGACATTTTGAAACTTTAGATGAAAATTCTTCTACAGAAGTCCATGGTAACGATTTAATTAGCTTTAAGCTGCAAAAAAAAAAAAAAAAAACTGTCCATTTTACTATGAGACAAACAAACAAAATTCACTGAAGTCATCATCTTTCTGTTAAGAGTACCAATCATTTTTTCGCATGATTATTTAGAAAAATATGAGTGAAACGTTCCAACAAAACTTTCAATCTTCAAGCAACGAAACTAACGTGCTTGCTTGATCGACAGTGAATGCCGATGCAGACCCTTCAAGAGCTGGATTCTTCATATTGTCCATATGGATTGAATGGGCTTCATAAGCAGTCGAGTCAGAAAAACGAGTATGCCTCAGCGGTGGGAAGGGAAATTTTGTACCTCGTAACTTACCTAAATAACGGTGAAGTTTGCAATAAATAATAATGATTAAAGAGTAAATGTAAGAACGTAATGAATTCATCGTTCACTTTGCCTGCTGACGTTAGTTCCGTCTTGAACGATATGACTAATGGAGAATAATCAAAGAGAGCAAATTGAATATTTTACCCTTTTCAGCAGAAGCTTGATGTTCATCCTCAACATTTACATACTGTGGATTCAGTAAATCATTGTTACAAGTGACATCCTCAGTGTCATTTTCTTCTCCTATGATTTCGCTTTTTCTTCTGGCTTCTGAATAACTGCATGGCCCATTACTTAATCGGCATTTCTTAGAAAACATCGGCGAATCACCCTTTTCATTAGCATCTGAATCTAACAACGCTGATGTCGCTCCAGCTGACCATAAAGGTGAACCGATGGCACTATCTATCGATACTGTTGCCGTGCTATTCAAGCTAAGTTCATTGAAAGGCCTGGAATTCATTTATCTGTGTTTCTTTGTATTAAGTCACTTGTAGAAATATGGAAACAATTTTTGAAGCACGGACTTCCGAATCAATTACTTTGTATACAGTCTTCGAAAACAAAAAATTTTTGAAGAAATTCATTTTGACTTACTGTGCAAGTAAGTACTAAAAATAAAACATAACAATGGGAAACTTTGCATCCCAAAACTTACGAGGTATCCGCTACTGGAAGTGCACGATATCTTCTAATAAATGCATGATGCACACCGGATCGAGTTTGCTTCTCGTACAAGACAGCTTTTTCGCCGGCTAACAAAGGATGGGAATCACTGTCAAATTCAGAATCCGAGTCGGGATCGACTACGGGCTATAAGAAATTTATCGATTAGGAACTGATCAAATTAATATATTTATCATTCCGCACTAGATGTGTGAGGTTTTGGATGACTCTAAAGTGATTTCAATTCAAGAAAATCGTAAACTCCTGAGATTTACTTCACTCGGTCTTATAACAGGTTCCGACAGTGGCCGTGCCTTCCTATGCCTTGATGGACTAGATTCTGTTGCATGTAATGGTGGAGGTGGCGGTGGTGCAACAGTTCTGACTTCCTCACTTTCATCACTTGTTATCGATTGCACTTCCAGATAATTCTGTAGAAACAGTTTGAATTACATGTTATAAGAAAATTTGAAGTGAAAAGACAATTTCGACTTCTATTCTAGAATATATGATTTATGTAACCTCGTGATCAAGAGCTGACTGAGTAAGCATCCAATCGAAATAATCAACCAACGTATCGAAGCTTGGACGGTTTTCTGGTTTTTCCTGAAAGATTCACTTCGAAGTAGTATTACATAAATATAATAAGTGTAATAACAACAAATTGCTAATATATTATGCGTAAAAATACCTGCCAACAAGCAACCATAACATCATAGACCTCCTCAGGGCAATTATCCGGTGCTTCCATTCGATATCCCTCTTTTAGGCATGAATAAAGTTGTTGCATTGCAATAGATGGATAAGGTGTACCGCCAAGAGTCATTATTTCCCACAGCAATATTCCAAAAGACCAACTGGGAAAAAATAAAAATATATGATATAAATCGCTTCTGATCATTGCTTATAAACTGAATGAATAACTGGTAACTGATAAAATTATTTTAAAAAAGAGCTGAATAAATGGATTGTACACGTCACTGTAGATTGTGTATACATGAGAATCTAGCGCTTCTAATGCCATCCATTTTATCGGTAATCGACCATTTCCCTTTTTCCGATAATAATCATTGTAATGGACATCTCGAGATAGACCGAAGTCTGATATTTTCATTACAAAACCGTCCGCAACTAGAACGTTTCGCGCAGCCAAATCACGATGAATTATCTACAAGCAGTCCGTAATCAGAAAAAGGTATGTATATATATATATGTTCTCTAAGAAATATATAGAAGGAGGAGGATTTCTGAAATAATTCAATTAATCGAAGAATGGGTTTTGAAAAAAATGGAACAAAACCTTTCGACTGGCCATGAACTCCATTCCTTTCGCAACTTGCCAAGCAAACTGTACAAGATGTCGTTGTGTCAAATGCTTGATAAGCATTGGCTGATCGTTTGTTGACACGACGGTTAATTTTCTTTGCAACTTTCGTGGTTCCAAGTAATGATCGCTACTACCGCCAACACATGGGCCAAAATTTGTAGCTTCGGGAATTTGCGAACCATTATCTGCATCCCGAGGACGATGAGCTCTCAGAAAATCCCTGGATTGTAACACCGTTACTGATATTTAAAATGAAAATTAGTTCCAAACGTTTGTTGTTATACGGAAGCAGCGATGTAACAAACCAATCCACCTCAGATTTCCATGCTTGCACAGCTCCACGATAACATACAACGGACCAGTACCAGTGCAACACCCAATCAATCGGAGCAAATTTTCGTGATGACCAATTATTTTGAATGTTTCCATTTCACTGACTAAGTCAATTAATTCTTTTTCATGAGCCGATGCTTTCAATTTTTTTACGGCTACCTATAATTCAAAGTACTTCCAACACATGTTCTATATTAAAATTAAAAACTCAGTTAAGTCAGCTAAACAGAATTCGGAATTTTGAAGCATCAAAGTATCGGTAACCTCCTCCTCTTGCACATCTTGCTGATTTGCAGCTGTTCGCGCTATTGGATTCCTTAGTATTGCTTTCCAAACTTCTCCAAATGCCCCTTCGCCCAGCATCTCCACAAAATGCAATCTTAAAAGCATCTCTAAGATGAAAATCCAAAATTCAAATCAAGATGTTCAGGTTAAAAAAATTTTTCTTAGAATACACATCAAATTACGACCTGGATCTTTCAACCTCCCAAGCAGGATCAGGTGGAATTTCATAATCCGACAAAAAAGTTAGATCGCTCAAAAGTCGTGGTCTTCTGGTTCCAGATGTTGCAATTGGTTCAACATGAATTTGATAAATCGATGGCATATCAGACCAACCATCGTTTTCTGGATCAACTGGCTGCTTTGTGACAATGACCTGAAAACTCTATCTCATCTTTTTGCGGAAAAGCAATCCATTAAAAAATCAGGCTGATTCTCAGAATTAACTCACTATTAAGCTGTTACCATATACGTCTTCAGCAAAAAATAAAAAGTGAAATACAGAAAGAAATGGAAAAGGAAAATCACTCGTTTTTTAACTGGACCAATGAATTGCTCCATTTCTGCTATCTGTGCTTTTGAGCGTTTCCGGATGCAAAATATGTAAAATAAAGTAATAGCCACTGTGAAAATGAGTAAAATAAGAAGAAATACAACAGTCACGAGAGAAGAACGAGACCACTTCGTATCCGGATTTCCTGTTGCAAGCGTCATCGCATGGAATTCGTTAACAGTTAAAGTTGCATTTGCTATTGCCTTAAATTAATTTAAATATGAACAAATATTTGGTTTGTTACTGAATTGAATTTTTCTTGTCTCACATTTTTTTTTTTGGTTTACACGAAAACTTGTTATGGCTACTTACGTGGCCAAGATGATTGCCTGACACACATGCATACATCCCTTGATCGGCCGCTGTCACATTCATCATTGTCAGTGTTGATGAATCTTGCGATGTTTTCGTCACAATTGCATTCTGAAGGTATACAGTGACACATCTGAGAGAGATTTTGAAGGGAAAAACATGAGAAGGATATAGAACAAACAGAAAAGGAAAGAGCAAATTAAATCATTACTCGAAACCACGCAAGACATGACTTCACCAAAACATTAGTGTGGGAAAACCAGTGTATGAAGAAATCATAAAAAGTATTAGTTAATCTTTGACAAAACATGATCAAATAACCTCCACTGATTGCATATCAGTATATCGAAAAACGTATTTACGATCTGTTTCATTCCAATAATAAATGGAGTCATTAGTCATTTCAATACGTATCCAAACAATGTGTGGTGTCAGATCTGATATCACCTAAAAACTAGCAGATTTTCTTAGAGACATTCCAGAATTCGAAAAGTATAATGAGCGAAACACTTTTGATTTTTCTCATAAGATTTAATTTGTCGCCAGTGTAAACACAAATTTTTATATTTCCACATTAAAACATCTATCAAAAGAGAAGGAAATCAAAAACCTTACTCACTTTGCAAGTGAAATTGACAGTACTATTAGCATCAACGGTTTGATTTACGAGAATATTTGGGACAATAATCGGTTTTGATCGCATCCGATCAACAACCCTCAGTTTGAAAGTCCTCGTTACTGAACCCGCCGAATTGAATGCCTACATTTTAACGAAAGATAATAGTATATATAAATTTTCCCAATTAAATTCACAAAAATTCTGAACACTGTTTGATAAAAATGCCTTATAGCCAAGTTACTTTTCTGGAATTTCATCATGAAGTTGAAACTTCCCTAACCTATTTCAGGAGCATTTTGAAACAGCATTTTTTTAATTAGCTTATCACCATGTTTTTTTTTAAAAGTCTTAAATTATAGCTAGCGGGACAACAGGCGACTTGCAAAAAAGCGAAATTATAAAATTTAAAACAAACTAAACATCAGCATTACTTATGGATGGACTGAATATTCTCTCTTTGAGTACTTTCAATTACAGCCATTTAAAACTCATTTACTCCTTCAAATCAAAATTTTATTGTATTCTGTTTTAAAAGAGTTAAATAACTCACCTCACACGTATAATCGCCTGAATCTGATTCTGCAACATCTTCTATCTCCAGCGTGTTCTTTCGTAAACGGAACTCAGTCCCTACTGATCTTCGAACTTCGGTAGTAATTACCTTTTTGTTATTATTGAACCAGATAACCTAATTAAAAATTTACTTCACTTCTTCTTTTAACAATGCGACTTTCGTAAACGGAACTCAGTCCCTACTGACCTTCGAACTTCGGTGGTAATTATCTTTTTGTTATTATTGAACCAGATAACCTAATTAAAAATTTACTTCACTTCTTCTTTTAACAATCCGAATCACAATAACAATGAAAGATTTGAAAATTTTCTATGACAATAGCAAAAGTGACCTGTGGTTCGGGTTGTCCTCCAGCTTTGCATTGCAGTTTAATCGTTCTTCCAGAAGGTGTTATCACTGATGTATCGGCATCTTCATCGCGCACTTTGAAGTACGGTGGCACTAAAACTTCACTATGTGTTGTGACACGCACTGTTGAAGTATAAATAAAGAGAGAAATCCTAAATGGTTTTTTGCTCTTTATTTAAAAAAAGTTTCAGTAGATGAACATCTTGAACGATGCGACAAATCCAACAAGATCGAAGATGAGTTATGAACTAGTGATTTGAGACATTTCTCAAATTGAACCAGGAGCACAACAAATTCAGTAAATTACTGCTAAATTGAAAACTCCAAAATCAATTTAAAAAATCATAAATTGAATAGCATAAGCAGATAAATATGCTGGCCACACTTCTCATTTATTTAGAGCAAAAAATTAATTATTTAGATGGAAACCTTTTTGGAGAGGGAAAATGCGTCGAGTAGTGGAACGTGCTGCCACTGAATTCATTGCATGTAAAAAAGTCATTCTCGTTGTGATTGCTGAAGACACAGTTGTTGCTATGATCGGAGTATGGGTCCTTCTCGGCGCGATATCAGGAAGATGTGTTTCATCGGACATATCCAGACGCGGTTGATCATGCATTAAGAAGTCTATGGGTGACTTTTCCGGGATTCTTGCATCAGTTTCACTGGACGAACTGTCATTGTGGTTCATTAAAATATCAACATCCATATTTCTTGGACCAGCATCGTGAATACCATTAGCTGTGACGCTTGTACTGATGTCTGGAATTTCTTGTTGTAGTAGTGTTCGTGCCCGAAGACGTTTCTCAGCAATATCTAAAGTACTCCAGTCACTCAGTGCTGGTTTAATGGCGGCAATTTTTTGTTGTGTTAACAGGCTCGATAACAAATGACTCACATCCACCCAATTATTTGCCACCAGCCAGTCGAGTAATTTTACCGGATCTGAAAATTTAAGCAAAAAATGAATAATGTTTAAATAATGCTCAAGAAGCGTGCTTACCGGACATAAGAGCTGTGGCTTGTAAGCCACTGAGTTGCTGTTGCTGATCATGCATAATATCACTGGACATTGCATCATGCAATCCAACCCCTTGCAAAACTTCATGTGTGTCCATACCCAATAATTCATTCCCGCAGGCACCATTCTCACATATTTTTTTCCCCAACGGTTTGCGTATTTTGGATGCATATTTTCTGAAAGCTTCACAACGCTCATCGTTAACCTTAGTCCAGTTGATCCCATTCTTTCGATATTCGCCCGTAAGGTACCACAAACAGATGCACTTTTCCGGAACATGTTGAGCCGGAAATTCATGCATAAGGAAATAATCACAGAAGTCTGCAACAATATTAAACACGTGCCACAGCACCATCAAACTCATGCAATAAAAACAAAAAAAAAAAAAAACAAGATTGTGAATTTATTAGTTATTATTCATTTTTCGACTTGAGGGATTTGCATAAAATTCTAAGTTTTGCATGCGTTGAAGCACTTTCGCAATGCTGTAACATGCAGTTTCAGAAATTCAACAGTGCAACCCACATTAACAACGCATATGAATAATTAAGGAAATTTTGACTTTTCCTGACGTAATTTCAAATATTCCCTTGTTTACTCTTTGCTTCTGTCATTTCAAAGTATGCGTCGAACATTAAAGGAAATTTTTCCAATGGGACAAAAATTTATTTCATGCACTTCACTAATAAATCAGTCAGTTTGCTTCATATCACCTATTAAAAATGCTATACATGCTTACACACATGAATGTCCATTTCTAAGCTTACCAATAATTTCAAGAGTAAAATTACGAAATATAGAGCCAGCTTGATTCCACACTTTGCACGCCCAGGAGCCCTGCAAATAAAAAATTAACTTGCAAAGAATACAGATGCTGCGATAGGACTGAAATGATAATCGGTGTGAAATTTAACCTGATCGCTGACTTCCACTCTCCTTATTTCCAAGGAGAAATGTTTTTTATTTTCACGAAGACGTTCATTATTTGCATAAGCTGTGTGGTCCAGAAATTCACCATTTCTAAACCAGTGAATCTGAAATCGGAAATTTATCAATTTTTGAGACAAATCATCATTTCACAGTCAGAAATAAGCTTGAATTATTAATTTTTGAGTCATCAGGGCTGTTTGATTATTTTTTTATGGGCATCTTCTTTCTTTTGATATATCCGCACGCCAAGTTTGAAAATTTCCGTTCTCAATCTTCGAACTAATGATTCGTCTATTAGTCATGACTCTTGCTGATTGAAGATTTTTAATCTTTATTAGCCAATAAAATAATCTATTAATTTATCTAATCTAAGATATTTGCAAAATCCGAATATATGATCAATTACAATTTTTGCGGATTATTAGAAGAAACCTTTGGGGCAGGCCTTGCTAACGCAGTACACTTGAATATTGCTTTGTCGTTCAGGAATACCTCATGAACAACTCTTTGATTTTGCTTGAAACGGGGTGGACCAGCTAAAAGAAGATTATGACTGAAACAATTTTGAACCTCGTGACAACGAGCCTATTATGTCCACTTTTTGTTTAAAAATGAATTCCTTTCATCTAGAAGCACCAGCAGCTCACGATTGTATCAACTAATGAAAACCCTGAATCCAATCAGTTTCTTCTTGGTACAGCTTATAGCTTATAACTATGAAAGAAGTACTTGAAAGCAGATCGGTTAAGGAAGGATTTTGCAAACAAGAGGATGCTCTAGATCATTAAAATTGAAAGCTGAAGCATCAAAATCATAGCAGATTTTCACTGGTTGACAGTAATCCACATGAACGAGGTGAAACATTGCGTCTGCTCTTTTCTTACTGACAATAAAAGACATTTTTAACCGCTACGCTATTATGAGTGGTTTTCGGCCATTAATGTGTTACAGTACAGTACAGTAGTCTTGTTGCGTTGAGCATGAAAATAAATAATGAACTTACTTTGGAGCCAAGGCCGTAAACCTTTACCGCTATTATGTGTTGGCACAATAGCATTCACATATGCTACTAATACCGTTATCAGAAATATCGCAGGATACATTGCTATCAGTTGTTCGAACCTTCACAAAGACACATCGTTGTTTACAATCAACAAATTTAGTATTCAATAGCAAGGTAAAGCTTTCGGTTGAAAAATAAATTACAACTGCTGAAAGATCGTTTTCGTTAGTCAACAATTTATTGGACGCTGTTTATAATATCCACTAAGGAATGATAATAGACAGAAATAAAATACAGATTTGATTTGCTATGTTTTAAAGTGTGAAATTGATATTAAAAACGCTCTTTAGAAAATTTCTTATTCAATGTAGAAATCAGAAACTATTAGCACTCCTCCAGCAATCATACTGATTTCGATAGATGGCATTGAAAAACAATCTATTGATGATAAAAACGTCAAAGAATAAAATGCTGATATGTAGACGGATATTTTCTGAATATGTAGACATAATAGTTTTTGTTTGGCTTTTCCATTACCTTTTTTGATTCATGATGGAATCATTTAATGTTTCGATAGCCATCATTTTTTACATCCTTGAACGATTGCAGTGCTACCACGCTTTGTTTTTTATTTAAAAAAATAAAGAAGGGAAAAGCTCTCCTAATCTAAAATATCAAAACTATCTTCCACATTTCACTCACTATTCCATATAATATACGACATTTAATATTTCACATTACATCTACTAGAGAGTGTGTGATACTGTCATATCGACTTTCAATCATATATAACTCAGGGATAGGGATACAAAAGAAATATTAGCAAGTATTATTGGTCTTACTTCATTCATTATACTAAGATTTCTTTGGAAAAAGTAGACGCTCCCAGTAACATCTGCCGTAAAATGGGATGCACATAACGGTTTTCGTACAAGCTTTTCAATAATGGCTATTTGTGAGCTCACCATTAATAATGAAAAAAAAAAAAAATGGATTTTCAGCGAACTGCATAATGTGCAGCATATTTAAAATCGTCCTGCGATTCTTTTTTTTTCTATCTCAGATCTAAAATAAGCACAGTATGGAAAAAATGGTTAGTTGTTACGAAAGGAAATGAATTAATAAACTATTTCTCTTAAAATAGGATGAAAGGCAAGAAATATATATATATATATGTAAAGAATAGCTTAAAAAAGTGAATTTCAAATCACTGATAAGTTAATTTGCACAGCATAATGCTAATTAGTTAATCAAGTTTTCATTTTCTCTTCATGCAATGAAATTACAAAGGATCAACTATAAAATTTTATCTTATTGAAATGGAACAAGATAAAATTAACTTAAGATGATATAGATGGTGATTTGTAATTTAGATTGTCTAACAATTCAGCTAATATAGTGATGCATGATTGAACTAAGATACTGTTATCGATAACGAATCAAATTTCAAGCAAAAGAAGTGCGTGTAACGAGAAGATAGAAGAATCACTACTAAATGAACTTTTCCTAAGAGAACATAATACAGCTGATGGGTACAAATCATATTAATCCACTAGGATGAGCAAAACGCGTAGAATGGATGCGAATTCAATGAGATCAATTAGTAAAATGACTAAATTAATTTAGATCCGGTTTATTAAGCAACACAATGTATTGAAAATGGACGATTTAGAAAAGAAATAGGAAGAAAGGTCGAGGAAAGAGACGAGTATTTATTTGTCGTCCAAGTGCCTCGTGGTTTTCGCGTACCATGATGCACTTCGGATGCGTACTTATATTTGCTTGAGTCGATTTTTAAAGTATGTGAGCGTTTCTTACCTACAGGCAAACAAATGGGTAATTCTGGTGAAATTCTCGAAGAAGAAGGGTGAGTAGAGGAGTTAGTGATTGCTGAAACCTGTTTTTGTTTTAAAATAAATGGAGACATTCCTTTTTCGCGCATTCCTCTCGTAATGATGGCATTCAACACCACACCTTATAATCAATTCTCTTTTTCCAATATGTCTATTATCCACAAACAACGAGTATAAAATAATCTTTTCATTGGTCTTTTTGGTTGACAATTAAAAAATTCATTTTGCTAAAGAATCTTAAGCCTGATAAAATTTCAAAAATTTTACAATTAATCCATTCAATTGCACACAATTATTTCCTGCTCATTTGAATTCAATTCACAAAACAAATTGGTAATTAGAATTTTGCAAATATTTCAATTAGTTCCATAAATCATAGAATTATCTTAGAATTTCTTTACACCATCACTTATTATTAGATAATGGTTCACTTTTTTAATCGCTTTCATCTTACTTTAACTAAAATCAATTTGCCATAAAGTAAAGTAATTTTAAAATTGCTTCAAAAGTTTAAATATATCATTCGTAAAAAAGCATCATTAATCGCTCAATAACACAACATATAGTAGTAAGTGTAAGTCATAATTTGAAGAAAATAAAAACTTACAGGTGAGATTGTTTGTTTACTTTTCGTTATTTGGTAATAAATCTTCCACTCTTTAATTTATCAATTTGAAAAATGATCGATAAATTCGAAATTTATACTTGATTCTTAACATCAATCAAATGAGAATAAATTGAAATGCAAAAGAACGAAAAGAAATAAGAATACAGAATGGCCGAAATTCCTTTTTAAGACCGTGCACTCAACGGCACAGACAATGAACCAGGACGAACACATAGACACACACACACACACACACACACACACACACACACACACACACATACACACATATATATACTACGTACAGATATAATAGACACACTCTATCCAATACATACCATACAGTTTTTAAATCACAAACCATTCATTCACCTTTACAAATACATAACACAAATTCATACGTTGTTGATGCATTGATGATATCTGCGACGGGTATTTAACGTCGTAAAAGACGCAATACCACTAATACTTTTCAATAAATTGCATATATTTGAAAATATTTCTTGTAAAATACTAAAATCTATCTTATCAGTACGTTTTACTTGTTCCAATATTAAAATATTGTAAATGTTGATTTGATCGGTGGTTACAATTACTTGAGAACGTAATCAGTTATATGATATTACACATTGCATGAAAGAAAGATAGTAGAGTAGATGAATGAATCAAATACAATATTGACTATTCAAATTCTTCAAAAGATAAAAATTTTTAAGTTCAAATGAGTTTTGTATTTTTCGAAACTTTTAGGATTGAAATTGTCGATGAGTATGTAGTATTTATTTTCTTGCCCTTTTTCTACATATATGAATAATTTGTTTAAGTAAGGAAATGAAGAGATCTGAAAAAACAGTAACTAATAGTAGTTTTTTTGCAACAAAATCCGTTTTTCATCATTCATATTCACAATTGGCAACACTCTAATAGATAATGATTTATGATAGTTAACACGATAATGGCTTACAATTAAGCATTTCATCCAATAGTAAATTTAAAGCTGATTTTATTCATTAAACAAAATTTTCACAAAACTTCATGCTTAAAGCTATTCGGTATTACATTACAGCTGTAAAACGTATTATACACAGTATTTCATAGCAAAAATAATGATATTATTGAATAAATACTGCCCTATTTAACGAAGGATAAATAATTCATTAAATTAAATTAATGAAAGTATTCGCAAAGCCAATGGCCACTTTGCACAGAGAGTGGATCTCGCTTGCACTCAGTAAGTTTTTTAGCCATCATTTCAAATAATTATTTCAATTGAATTTCAAATAATTAATTACTAGATAAGTGAAAAAAGTAATGATTAAAACAAAGAACAATATATCAAGGCAACAAGTATAGGTAAATATTAGACAGCAGTAATCAATTATCAAGTAATTATCGACCAAGTGTCCATATCTATTGTCAGATTATAAAAGTAATACATACATCTGATCCATTACTTATTCCAAAAACTGTACGTATTGTGAACTGCTTTTGACTGAACAGTCTGTAGAACATCTGATAATTTAAAAAGCCATCAGCTGGGAAAGTAACTGATGAATGAGAACAGACAATTTATGAGAAAAACAAATCAACAAAGCCTCCATAACTTCTTTCCCATGCTCATCGTGATTTCATTCACTTTAAGATGAATAATTCTATTTTTCATTTTCTAGAAGTGCAATACGAACGCTTCTTATGTGCGTAAAAAGGAGCTTCACAGGATTAATGACCCTTTTTGCTGGAAATGTATTACTGACATTTTTCCTATGTCAACATCCACTTCAAACAGAAACTGGATTGAATGTTTAGGGAAGGAGATAGCGTAATTCTTATTACGCTATCTTTTATGCAACTTCTGTATTTGCAACATCTATAGTTCTATGTCACTCCACTAATTGTTATCTACTGAAAAAAAAAGGAATATGAATGCACTGCTTGCCATTTTTTCAAGTTGAAATATGGCATTAAAATTTTTGGAAAAATGCACTTTGAAATAAACTGATTGCCCTGGCATTGATCATTTCGAGAAGCCTATGCGGAATAAAAAAAGGTGCATTATTTGGAAATATCAAATAACCAAATTACAAACGAACAGTTGTCGTCATTGTTATCATGATAATGGAAATAGCTAAACAGCTTGTTCACAGAAACACTTTAATTCAATTAATTTCCGATTTATGAAAGTTCCAATCATACTATGGAAAAGTTTCTTTCAGCTAAATTTTATGATCACTGTGACCAAGATACGAAAAGCATCAAAATAGTGACTGCCGAGGTGATGGAAGTTTGATATGCTCTTATTTCAAAATTTGATGCATGCATTTTACCCTTTCAATATTTTGTATGTTGAATAGTTGAATGTATGTTGAATTCAATAGCCAGTGGTGTCTTTAGAGGCAGAAACTTTTGATAGTGATTCAGATAAATTTTGCATCAGTCCTGTGGTAACCTAGTGATATGCACGGTATGTGTAAAAAAAAATGTAAGCATAAATGCAGTATGATAAATCCCTAGGAGAGCTACGGTAATTATCGGAACAATAAAATCGCAGATCTGTCAAAATGACTATAAAAAGGAACCAGGAGTTTTTGAACATTTGAAAATTACTCCGAAGCCCATCCTATGTTATTCGTCCACAAATGAGCGAATTCCGATATGCAGAAGACCCCGGAAATGAAAATGAATAGGACCAGATGTGAAGTCGATGATAATGTTCAAACCTTTTTATCGCGGCGTTCCGCCAGCATTTGTGTACCTTTTAAAAAACATTTCGTTTTGTTAGACTGCGAATGATACTCTTTACTCTTAGAAGATTTAATGTTAACTACTGAAATTCACTTCACTACTCTCCTAATAATCAAGACTACCTTCTTCAAGTTCCCTAACAAAACCAAGTATTTCTTGAGTGATGCACAGATTTTAAACACTTCAATAATCACGAGTTATTCTGGTAAGTCTTATCACTTATAAAGTAATGCGTACACTCATTAAGCAAAACACAAAGTAGTTGTGATTTAATAAAGGCTTCAGAGTTGTTGACTCTCATGCAAATATATTCGATGGCCAATCAGGTGGTTTTTTTGCATTATAATACTAGCCATCTTTTAAAGCTTAAAAATATACCATGTACCAGAAGTAAGAAGTGTATTATTGCCGGATGTTATAATCATATATTCACGCGTTCACGTATGTCTGCATTTGCGTGCAGGTGCACGTACGTATATGATTTATGCTAACTTATCATTTATAGGTTTGTGCAAATTTCATTACTCTTTCCAAATTCCATTACTGTGTGTGTGTGTGTGTATCTATATGCTTTCTGCCTCATGAAAATGGAACAAATGAAAGCTCAATTTGAAAGAAATTAGGGCAATTTCTCAATGTTCGTCAAACCACAAAAAAACCTATCCCTTTACTCGACAAATATAAATTACGATTTGACAGAAATCCCATGTGCATATCAAGTTTATCACAATATCACAATACAGCACTTTTAAAACATTTCTGTCGACTCCTGAAAAAAAGCTCAAAGAGTTTTTTGGTCACTGAAAGGCAAGTTGAATATTAATTATCTCAAGAGCCAGCCATCCACTTCCGTTCACTACTTGAAAAAGTTAACTGTCAACTTTCACATTCAGATAATTTCCTGAGAAACAAGAATTACATCTATAAAGTACGAAATTTCCAAATTAAAGAGAAGCTGGGACATCCATGATTTCTATTTCAAATAAACATCCATTATCATGCTTAGTACAAGTCAACATTAACATTTTAGATCTCTGGTCACAACCAAATAAAACAGGGCATAAAATAAATCATTTTGTAGTACTACACAACTAACAGGCTTAAAACAAGATAATATAAAAGGCAAAACATTGTTGTGCTTCAATCATATTTTCCAATGAAAAAAAAAGACTTTTTCTATGATGAATGGTTAAGAATAAATAACAGTGGGTTAAATTAATTAAATATGATGAAGTTTCCTGCTCACGGCATTCATTTCAGCAATGACTAACTAAAATCGGTGACGCAAAATTCTGACATACTAGGAGCAGATAAAAAACAGATGGAGCAGAAAGAGACGAATGATTAAAAAAACTATATCGGAGAAAATTACAAAAATTAGTAAAAATGATTAATTGAAAAAAATGAATAAAAAGATGAAAATATCTCATTAGGTGAAAGTGATTATAGTATATTTTTTCAATAAAAACAACTTGTGATATTCTTGCAATGCTTACTTTCCAATTCTTAATGGCGAAAAATGAGGAAACAAGTGTCACAGATCATACCTGTTTAAGTGATATATATGAAGGCAGGTCAAGAAAGAATTGGGAAGATACTTTAGCTTATCAGGTCTAATAACACTGAATAAATGTGTTTTCTCAAAATGATTCTAACATTTTAAATTTCATTCTATTCATTTTTCCCCTAGAAAAAATTTTACTCGTAGTTTCATGCTCAACATATATGAAATAACTGATCTGATTTTAATTACATGGAAAAGACTGATTCAAAGGGAATCGTTTTGCAAATATCCCTTCCCCCAAAAATTACCTTCCAATTAATCAGTTCCTTTATGAGCTAAAAACTCTAGTAAGGTTTCAATTTCCACATTTATGTTGGCAGTAGCACGACTGATTCGTTGCGCGATTTCGTGTGTTTCACCATCATCAAATGGTCTACCACAAAACGACGCCACCATAGCCTGCGCTTTTGCGTCATCACTTAAATTTACATTATTTAAAAAAAAAAAAATCATCCATTTTCCTGTCCAGAAAGTATAGCCTTGATTCGCGATTACTACAAATATCTCTCTGACTCTTGTTTCTGGGAACATCAACAGAACATTTTCTATCACCCTCGGATA
>JARVGP010000529.1:22051-47991 GCA_029876185.1 Mansonella ozzardi | reverse complement strand
TTTTTTTTTTTTTTTTTTTTTTTTTTTTTTTTTTTTTTTTTTTTTTTGTCATAAATGAAATATTAAAATTTTTATAATTTAGAAGTCTATTTGCTTTGATTTATTCCAATAAATTATCGCATGGCACAAAGGAAACTTTTACGGCACTTGTGAGACTTAATTTTTCATTTCGATCCTTCAATTTTACATGAGACAATGTATCATAGAGAGTTAGCGAAGATTGGTTCGTACTGTGCTAGTAGGTTTAATTTTGGCAGGATTTATTTTGGGAGTTTGGATTTGGTAGTTTTGTTGGTTTTGGAGATCGGGGAAGGGCTATGTCTTATTGTTCGGGTGAATCAATAATGCATTTTTGTATTACTGCTAAGATCATTTAGACGTACATGAAGTAATCAGAATAGTCCGAATTTATTGAAATGTTTTTTCGCCATACGAAAACATATTTTTCCACACTATCTGCTTTGTGTTATTAGTCAGAAATTTTCAGGTTTTCAAATAGGATGAAGCAAAATCAGTTTGTATCTTCTTCAGCCAGGAAAGCGCGTAAAGCTCATTTCAATGCCCCTTCACATATTAGAAGGAAATTGATGAGTGCTCCTTTAACCAAAGATTTACGTAATAAGCATGGAATCCGCTCCATACCGATCAGGTGATTTGTGTAATTTCAAGTGCCTTTGACATCAAATTTGATTGATAAAAAGGAAAAAGTAGCAAATTGTTTAGGGCAGTATATCAACTACAACATTGACGCAAATAAAAGATGCATGACTTTTAAATTTCTGCAATGGTTTTTTTTATTTTCCAGAAAGATTTTTCTCTTTTTATGTTGTAATTAATTCGTGAAGGAATTTTTGTTATTGCAGAATAGATGATGAGGTTACCGTTACTCGAGGACATTACAAAGGAAACGCTGGACGTGTAATGCGTGTTTACCGCAAGAAATTCGTTATTCACATCGATAAAATTACTCGTGAAAAAGCCAATGGTTCTACGGTACATATTGGAATTCATCCGTCCAAGGTTTCTATTTCTCTTTCTGTTTTTGCTTTTTTATAATAGTTTGAATTGTAAATAATATTTTTAACTGTTATTGCGGTATAGCATTGCAGTCGTATAGAGAAGATATGATTGGTAATGATTAAGGTATTCAAGAACAGTTATGCCTATTCTTGCTTTGGTATATCACTTTGAAAGTAATGTTTCTCGGCTTCTCACTCGTAATGGGAATGCTTTTATGCAAGTCTAAGCATCTTGCAATGAGCAACTTATAGTCATTTTCATGTATGTAATGTATAAAGCCGCTAAGAAAAACACAGTTGTATTAGTTAGCAAACATCTTTCAGTTAAGTACTGCCCAATCAGTTAATGGGTTGATCGGATAGTTGACATTATGATCACTTCTTAATATACTATTTAACAATCATACCCTTATACTGTCATATCTAATTCTGTTCGACTTATTAGTTGAAAGCATAATTTTTAAGGTAGCATTGACAAAACTAAAGATGGATAAGGATCGGCGAGCGATGATTGAAAGAAAAGCTGCTGGACGAGCACGTATAACAGGATTGTTGAAGGGTAAACACACCGAAGAAACCATTTCGGAGGAGAAAAACGTTTAAGAAACTATTGCAGATGATTAGATCTAATATCACTGTTGTTTATTCCAGCGTTCAATAAAATTTTTCACATAGCTTTGTGAAACTGTTTGAAAAAATATGATTTTGGAGAAAGCAAGCAAAAGATTGGTACAACTTCAGCAGTATTCATGTTTATTTATCGAATGATGCATTACAAGATATTAATGACGCTATGATTCTGTCTGCTGAAACAGATTGAAAAGTTTTCAGAGATCATGATCTATTTGACTGTGTTTGAAACTTCAATTAATATCTTAAATTGAAACTAGTGTATGTAAGCAAGACATAGCGTATGGAATACCTCTGTATGATCGGTATCGGTCATTGGACAAAGATCCATCGAAAATTGTTCTAGATTTGCATATGGTGAAAGCTAAAGAAAATTTTCATTTAGCATTTGTCTCCAAATCTTTTATCATAAAAAAAATGAGTGAAGTAGTTATGAATCGCTGGCGTAATTTTTTTTGCTATTATTTTTGTATGATTATTTTTAACAGAGAAAAATTTTTTAAAATTTACTATAGCTTCGAGCTTCATTTTCATTCCTTCAATGTTATGCAAAAAATCCTGCAATAGTTGACAGAATTCGGCGCTTTTATTTTTGAGCGTTATTTTATTGAGCACATTTTGCACATAATTCATCCGTCTTATAGCCTGGAATTTTATGATTTTTCTGGAAAAAAGTTATATATATATATACTCGGACATTTGGAACAGCTACAGCAAATTCTAAAAGTAATAACTTGCATCTTGTAGACTGGAATCAACTTCGGTTAAACCATAGTATCGGTGTATTTCAAATTTAGAGGATTCTTGAGGCTCAGTATTCTAAATAATCTAGATTATTGTTGCATGATAGAAACAATGACAAGCGATGCAAGTAGCAGTTCCCTTAGATAAATTTCTATATGAAATTTTATTAGGATTTAAATAGATCTGATGTAAGTTTCAATTGAAATTCATGTAACTGTTTCCTGATTAAAATCAAACCAGGAAATTACTTTGACAGGCTGGAGTACATTGCAACTGTTTCTAGATCCACTGGTGAGCTCAAAACAACAAGACTGTGATAGCTGAAGTACGTTTTACAATAAAGCATTTTAATAGATTTCAATTTGCATTTTAGTAATGTGATTAGGAGCATAACGATTCGACTGCATTTCGTTGAGCTTTGACTCTCAGATTTTATTATCTGCTAAAAACTCTTTAAGATTTCTCACACAATGGTTGTACTTAAAACATTGTTTTCATTGTTTAAATAAGAATTCTGTGTTATCGATTTCAAAGATTATTATTTTATTTTCTTTAAAGTTTCTTCTATATTTACTTGTTCGCAGCTATCCTCAGTCCATTGCTCATAGTTAGTTCTAGCCATTTCTTCTGGGTCGTCAGATTACTACAAACTGTTTGAGTGAAATTATACAAATAATTGTATAAAGGATATACTGCAAAATATCGATAAAGTAGTAAGAAATAACTTCTATTATATTGTAAACACGCATTTTTATTGTAATCGCACAAGGAAATATTTTAAATAATGAATACCGATAATTTAGGAGGAATTTTAGGTAGTTTTTTTTCTAAGAATTATTGTAGAGTCCCGTCTAGTGATTAATAATAGGTGAACATAAAAATAAATGTTTGTTGACCAACTAACTCTCCTAGATTATTTCACACTCAATGCACATTACTTATTATTACCAAGCCAACCGTACATCAACACTTTGACTAAATCAACTGTACTATGTAATATTTTGCAAACAAATAAAATCTGCTATTGAATTCCATTTCTTTATAAAATGGATCAAACCGGAAATCAAGTACATATATACAAAAATAAACGGTTCTTTCTGCAATAAATATATTGAAAAGCTGCATAAGTATGGATTTCATTAAAGGTACAAATATCAATAAGCAAAATACCATACGAGAATTCATATATTCAAAATATTCGAAGGATTTACAAAACTCTGTTTTTAGAATAGAGCAGAGAAAAAAACAAATGCAGATTTTGTCCATTTTGTCCACTCTGAGAAATAAATAATTATTAGATGATGATAAAACATAATAAGTGAAAAGAAAATGATTTAAATTCATAATGCAATAAAAGAGCTACCAAAAGTACCAAAAGAGAAATTTTTTTTACCAAAAGAAGAACTCTTTTTTTTTAATCTATTTTAGAGAAATAGTAGAACAAAGTGAAGCGCACAGATCAAAAAAACTGTGATATAACTTGATGATATGCAAAATAAAATTGTAATTTAAAATATACCTTATTATTTACATATCAAAAACAAATATAATTTTTTCACAAGTCTTCAAAAATATTTAGTTTCAGTACTACTTTTTAATCTATCGCTTTATAATTCTCCAATCTTTGCGAGGTATTTCTTGAAAATATCTAATTTTTCCAAACAGCAATCTATACCAAACAAATCCAACAACAGAACACAATGCAACAGAGATATAATATCCATCTACGGCCAATTCACAAACATTTCCTTCCGCCGTGCATTGATTCATTGATAACTGAGTATTGCATAAACCAAGAATGCTGTAAAAATTTATCAAAAGGGAATTTCAAATTGAAAAAAATAATTATTCACAAGAGAGAAGATAAAGAAGATGAAGAGCACCTCGTTCACTGAGCAATTGTTTTCCTTAGCCCTCAGTTAGAACACGAATGAATGAAGTAATGAATTATTCTAGGTACTAATAATATTCAGATGCACTGGATTACTTATTTTTACCAATTACATTATAAAAAAATGGAGCTACATGAAATTTATCAATTTGAAAAATCTTTTAAATTTCGAAGATCCTAATTTGATTGAAGTATAAAAAAAAATATAGAACCCCATTAAATTTATAGAATCGTAAAACTATGGCCGAAACTTACGTTTTGGTCTCTTTAAGAACACAATTCTTGAAAGTTAAATGATCTGTAAGCGAAAGAATAAGTGTAATAGGCCAGTTACTGCCTAGATTACTGAGTGTGTTGAGCAAAGTCATATATGTGCCTCCGATTGCTGGATCTGATATTTGGGCAAAGAATGCCATAAGTGATATAAACATACTATAGGATGCTATCTGAAAATCACAGCAATTAATGATAGAAAATAAATTATTTCAACTGAATCGTTATCAGCATTATGATATAATTTCATTTTGTAATATACGACCTATCAGTATCACAAGAATGGTTAACAAAACAATCATAGCTGTGTTAATTCACTTGGGAATATTAATAAAATATAAATATGCCATAGAATGCTATCTAAAAATATTAAAATTGAGATATTTTAAAGTAATTCTTGTAAGAGCGATGGACATCTTATAAAACACATGAAGTTTCATTACAAATTTCGTCAAGGAATTGAGATGCTCCAGTATAACACAGCGTACGCTGAAGTTTTTTGAAAACATTCTCGAAAGCATAGCATTATAGCATTTTAACCTGATGGAAGAAGTAGGCTACAATCCAAAAGACATAAAGCAACACTGGGAAGTCCCCAGAAGTCAATGAAGGTGTGCACCAAATCATTGCTGCAAACACTCCATTCAAGAATATCCTGAAAATTTCAGCAACACATCAACATTTAACTGTAAAAAAATTTAACTAAATAACTTATATATAAGAGTGAATGTGAAGAAATAGATGATTTGTATAACTGATACTAAATGCAATACGCAAGCAAATTAAAGAGTGAATTAATACTACCTCATTAACATTAAACTAAACAAAGCTTCAACGAACCTATAAGGATAAGCAAGCAGAAAAATATTCAGAGGCCGCGGACCGGATATATATTTACCAACTACCCAGGGTAACAATACCTAAAATATAGTATAAAATGAAAAGGATGCAACATAGCTTTACAAATATTTAATTACTAAAGCTCTGAAACAAACCTGCAAAGGTAACAAAAATAGAGCAATACTGGAGAGTTTATCCTTCGGCATACCCATACTAATTAATTTTAAACTGGTGATACCATCAGTAGCCGCAAATGCGAACTGCAAATACAATTATCAAATGACTAAAAGTGTCGTAAGACTATTCTTTGCTATTTTAAAGATACAAATTTTTGAGTAAGAAATTCATACAATAAATCCATTCTGTAAACCATAAATTTTTTTTATACCTTTCCGGTTAGCAATACAATAACTATCCAGATCATTGGTTTCAAACGCAAGATTTTCCATAGAACGGTGTAAGTTTGGAGAATTCCTAGCTCTAACTCTTCATTCTTATTATCAATATTGTTTCTGCAATAATAAATCAATAAACAAGTGCCCATAAAGCTTTTTCATCAATAAAAAATAATGAGCAACAGTTCATCTCTAGCAGTGCTGGAGACATAGAACTTTGTCACACTATTGCTCTCACCATTTCTTTTACTAATTTGATTCTAGCATAACTGCATAATTCTAACCCTTTTACTGATTAAAATTTCATTTGATTGTTGATCAAATGTTTTCTCTTTCTTAAACACAAATAATAATTTAAGAATCTTATGAATAAACAGAACTAACTTATCTACGGTGGAATTATCAACTTCTTTCTTGAAAATAAGCACCAATGTTGTTGTGATCAGAAATACCCATCCCCAGAAAAATATGAAACCTGCAGAAAAATTAAATTGAATTCTGAAATTTTACATTAAATAAAACTTTTTGTTGCAAACATTATTGCTTAAGAATGAAGAGAATTCTCTTTTAAAAATAAACATCAATTGAAGCATTTTATAGTTCTTTTTTTCAAGAACATTGCGATATTATCAATAGCAAAGTTTACTTTCATTTATAGAGTATTTTTTTTTTTTTTTAAAGAAATCTAAATAAATTAAACTAAAAGTAGACTTGGTGACCAAAATAAAAAAGACAAAAAATCCAATTTATTTAGAGGCAGAGATCTAAATAGATGCGTAACATAGAAATAATATGACGAACAGTAAAATAGCAACAGCAGCAGTGGCAAGAAAAAGTGGGTGAATAATGAGGGAGTGACAAAGACATGAAAGCAGCTTTGGAGAATAAACAGCAGATTCTAAGAATTGAGATGCAATCAGCTCTAATTGACAAATTCAATTCCATTTCATCATTATTCATAGCCTAAACTCAGAGTGAGAAAGTGGATGCGCAAATCTATTCAATTCAGTATAAGGAATTAAGAAGAAGCTAGCAGGCAATATTAGCTACACCAACAAAAATTTCTCGCTAAGGTTACAGTTCCCATCGTTGGATATAGTCACGGTGTGCCACCCCAAAGCCAAACGACAATAACAATAACGCAACCAAAGGATCCCAAAGAATGGTCGGTTCAATTGTTATAAACTTATTGCATCTCTACAGCAATATACAACATCTTCCCTCTCCATTCATACTTCTACTCTGTGCAACTACCATAACTATTACTGTCCAAGGACATACCGCCGCTGGTCAGTTTTGTTTTTCTCATTTCTTCAAAATTAAATGATCCATTTCTCTCTCCATAAACATGATTCTTAAAATGTACCAATCATTCATTCTACTCTTCTACATTAAATTCATAGTTAGCATTCTTTTTTCTTATCACTATTATTTCAGTCCAATCTAGTTAATTATTATTCCTCAGTAGTATTAAATTTTATCTTGGAAAAACAAATTCAACAATGTTCAAATTTTGATCTTAAATCCTTTTAATGAATCAAAATATATTTTTCATTTCATTTATTTATTAAAAGTGAACTTAAACTTATGTTTATTAGTCCGAATTATAATCATATAAATCACCATCATTTTGTCATAAAAATTAATCATATACACTCTCGTTCTTCCTAAATTCCTATAATTCTTTAAAATTGCCCAATAATATGTGCTAAATTCAATCCTTATCAGTTAAAACTTTTGTCTTTTTACATTCATCCGTCCTCATTTTGATGCCTAACTAGGCTCATCACTTTTTCTAATGGCATCAAAAAAAAAAATGGACATAAGAAATTTGAAGGAGAGGATATTACAATGGACAACTGTAAATCGGAGAAGCTTCGCGAACTTGTATTAGAAACAATTGGTCTCTTTCCTCACCAATACAGCTATCAGGCAAGGTATATGAAAGAACAGGCTGAGATTCGTTTTGGCAACTGGTGGTCAGCTGTTATTATTGGTGATCGAGGTGGCTATGGTATGAGTGCTGTTTATGATCAGTACTCTAACACAAGGTATGTGCAGTGGAAACATTATTTGGAGCATTTTTTGTGTTAACAATTAATAGAAAATTTAGAAACAAAAAGTAAAAATAGAAGTAACAAAAGTTAATTTTGTTTAAACAAAATTAAACGAAGTAAAAATGTATTACTCAAAGTAATCGTTTTTGTAATTACGGTTAAAAAAACAGTCAAAAAAAAAGTATTAAATAAAGTAAAAAGCATCCATTTAGGACTTCATATAATAGCTATCAATGAATGATATTTCTCTTAACAAAAAAATGTTACTTAATGGTTTCAAATCTTTGAAAAAGCACAAATTTTCTTAATTTAGATGTTTTCGTATAAATTGCAATATAATATTTTTGAGAAAATAACAGCAAACTTATTTATACTCCCTTGAAATCTGATGAAATCGTGAAAACATAGACTGACATTAGAATAGTCAAGAAAATGGAGAACTGACTGGTCTAGTTCTTGTGCAACAAGCTCACGGCTGCAAAAGTGAGCAATTTTCTGCGATGTGTCAATCTAATTATCAAAAATTTTGCGCAATTGCCCTTTTTTCCTAGCTAATCTTTATTAGTCCTAAATTATTTACAGTAAACGTCGATATTTGAGGCAGCTAATGACTTTTAAGAAGTTAAATTCTTGATAGAACTAAATTAAAAAAATCAACAATTCAGTACTCAAAACAAAATGGTCTTTCTGAAGATTTTGTTTCTCATTAAATTGCTTTTCTTGCACTGCTACATACCAAATTAATTATAGCTGCGAGCTCAGGATTTTCGATACGTTCTATTGGATAGGACGAACGAGCTAGCCGGTGGTGGTATATCTGTTGATAATCGGTGTAAAATACAAAAAAAAACTTATCAAGATTTCCTATTTTAAACATATAATTTCTTTTATCCTATGTTATTTGCTATTTGATAAATATTTTGTCCAGCTGATGTTTATTAGTGAAAGATGCCACCTTTTTTAATACCCATCTTTCCTCAATTTAAAAAAAAAAACCATTGCAAAATCCTGCGTGTCCAAATTCACCACTATTTCATTTTAGGCATTCTAGTACTCTTATTGATGTGGACAAAGGCAGAGTATAGTTAAGGATTACTACAAATATTATCAACATTTTGGGATAAATTAGCGAAATGAAAATTAATCTCACCTTTTATGAGAAAAGACACTTTGGTTGATAAATCAGAATTGTACTTATTTTGATTCATTAAATGAAGCAGATAAATTATATTAAAACTAATCACATGAAATTACTATTTTATGTTCATCTGAATGAAGGATTCCATTCGATACTTATATTGAAGACCGAAATTTTGGTAGATTTGAGAAAGAATCTTTAAAATCTCTAAAATTTCGATTTTATGAGTTTAAATTTACTCCAAATTTTTCTTCCATTCGTGTATTTTCCATCCATAAAAAAAAATATGCGATGTTATAAAGTTTTTTCTAGCAATATTTGCAAAAATTAAAACTAAAAAAATACACGTAGTACCAAATCAAAAGTAGGGAAAAAACTAACCGGACAGATTTACCAAGCCAAATGATTCCGGTTTATTCCGGAAGAAACGATTAGCAAAATCAGGTGAGTCGAGCGTCAGAAATACGATATTTCCCAAGAAGAAGCCAGCTGTCTGACCGGCTGCATTGCAAGTCGATGCATGCGCAACATTTTCTCTGTAATTTTATCACTTTTTTATTTAATTTTGAATATAATTAGAAAAAAAAGCTTATCATTCAGTGCACTGCAACTAGAGGATACTTTTAAAGTAGATAAACACAATTATATAAGAAAAATAGAATTGATAACATACAAATGTTATACAAACAATCTCAATATTTTTTATAGTTCGAATTACAAAAGCACAGCAAAGCACATTTGATGTATCGCAAAAAAAGAAACAACATATCTTTTTGAACAAAATCAAAATATATGCTTCCTAAATATGTGCAATTCAATAAAACCAAAGTACTGCAAACAGTCACCTGGAAAGCATGGTAAGTGCCCAACCATCCACGGCTATATCCTGTGTAGCGGCAAGAAAATTTAATGGCAAAAACAAAAACATTAATAACAATACATTTGGTGGCTTTGAATCTGAAAGAAGAATATTTATAATAAAGATGGTTCTAAAGAAGCATTATCTAAATACGGTGCCTCCCTAATTTTTTTTCCGTACAATTACCACCTTAAAAGCATAACAAAAAAGCTTGCCTGTACCATCACCGCCCATAATTTCAGTGACCCGATAGGATAATAAAAGCATGAAAATGCCAATGAGATATTGACATGGAATCATCCATGATTTTCGACGACCTATACGTCTCCAGTAAACGGAATCCACAATTGGTGCCCAAAGCAATTTTATGCTGGAAAAAAAAACATCCACAAAAAATTCATTTGCTATAAACACTTCCACAAATAAAGTTAAGAACCTCCATTTTCTATTCGTTCTATCTGTTGTAATCAGCTCATTTATATTTGTATAAATTTCAAATAAAGCAAAATACTTTGCTAAATAATGATCTATTCCACTGTATTTCTACAATCTACCGCATTGAAATTTCTAGTTACAGAACTTTCGCAGCAATTTTATTTATAATTAGAAATTTGTTAGGAAGGTCATTTTTTAGAAAGGTCGGAAAGGCCAAATAAAAATATGCCTTAAATTGTGTCTTCTTGACATATATCAAAAAGACATAACTTTTGAGTCATTTAAACTAAAAAAATGGGTAACAAAGACTATATATATATATATATGTACCTGAAAGGCCAATGTGCAAATGAGAAAACAGCTTGCTGACCATATGATACGTGTTTACTGGATAGTACAAGTGGAATAGCTGTGATCAAACCTAACGGAATACCCTGCAGCAAGTAGAGAAACGTTAGAAGGCATAATGATCCGAAATCTCCTTGAAATAACTTATTGACACGGCCCATCCATGAAGACGGTAAAGCTGCTGATGAATTCTGAAAATGAAATTATCTCATTGCTTATAGCTCATTCAATTATTTTAAGGAAAAAAATTATTGCACAATAAATTTCGACAAATCTGTCCCATAACTTTGTTGTATGTTTTTCCCTCGCAATCAAATAAATAAACCATTAATAATAAAACAAATGATTTTTACGTGAGTACTACATTAATTTAACGATATAAACTGGAACTGAATCGTGCTTACTATCAAAAACAAGCAATATGATATATTGAAAGTAGTAACCATCAATTCACATTTCACATCACATTCAATATTCAGCCTCTCAAAAAACTTAATGATAGATTATATTTTTTATAGAGATTGCTGATAATTGAATAAATTTCACAAAAATTTACGTACGAACATAAGATAAGAAAAAAGAAAACAGTAATGCTAACATTTACTTTTACAAACACCATCGCAGTGGAGAAATCTTAGAATTCTCGGAGGGGGTAAAATATCACTATTACCTCGTTCAGCTTCTTTATCCCATCAATTTCACCCCCTGAATTGCTGATACCTTCGGTGGTAAATCTGTAGATATGTTGCTTGAGCCGATATCGTGTAGAAGGAATGTTGTTGGTAGGAGTTATGAATTGTGATTCTGTAGTTATAATATCATCTGTCCTTTCATCTTCCACACACTCAAAAGCTTCATTTTCATTTTCAGATCCAAATAGCATTTCCGTTGCCATACTGATTGAATTTCAGGAAACGTTTCCGGTACAATAAATTACACGTTGGTCTAATTTTCCCCTTGTATATATGAATATGTGCGATATCAAGATAGTAAGGCTATACTGCAATACCTGCAATGACTAAAGCATACGCTACAACATAAAACGTAAGCCCTTAAACACAATTGCAAACCCTCCACGTAAAAATACACGTGCCAAGCACAATTGCCTTCACCATAATGCAATGTTCCGCTGCGGAATACTTGCGGCTGTTGCAACCCGATGATTGAACATATCAAATGATTATCATCAAATGATATTGCTAAGCAAATAAGCAGGCTATGTCAAATCATTCCGCTGTACAATACGCTGTACCGGACGATGTGAATCTTGATTAACGGAATTCATCATCATCTAACAGATGGCACGCAATGTACTCGAAAGCAATGAGATCGATCATCTTCATATCTTTCTGCTGCTCCTTTTGGTTTTTTAGTTTTTAATTTTTGTTTTCAATTCTCATTTTTACAAAAATTTAATTAAATTCTGCAGTTTGTAATCAAATAAAACATCTTAAATGGTTTAAATGCTTCCTGTTATCTTAATTATATTATAAATCCAATTATAAATTAAATGAAAAAACTGCACGTAAGATAGTTTATGATTGCGTAAGATAGTTTATGATTGCCTAAGATAGTTTATGATTGCGGAAGATAGTTTATAATTGCGTAAGATAGTTTACGATTGCGAATAATTCCATGAATTTAAAAGCTGTATTGTTTCATTATTTTTGCTAAATATGGATAGAATAGATTAAAAAACTAATAGTAAATTAGATGAATCCTTAGTCAGTTATTTTTTGATGAAATAACGATTGAAGCGAATCTATGGAAATAGACAATAAAATAGACTGATTTACTTTAATTGAAATAACAAAAATTTGAAATTTTACTCTAAAAGTTAAAAAAAAACGAATTAAAATGCTCCATTGATGTAGTGGAAAAGCAAGAAAAATCTTTCGTATTTATCTGCTTACAAATTTGATTAGCCTAAAGTTCTAAACGATAATTGCTTTATTGGGAATGAAAAATACTTCCAGTTATTGATAAAAAACGGGAATAAAGAATGTTACATTGTTATATGCGGCTATTTAATTAAACTCATTATTTTAAGCTTTATAGATAAAAATTATTTTAAATAGCCCACGTTATCGACTATTAAAGAGTATGAAAAATCTAGAAATATAAAAAAAAAAAGAGAAAATAAATAAACTTTGTCATTTAGAGATGAATATTGAAAGGAACTTCGTTAGAGGTCATCGAAAACTCGAAAAGATGCTCGTGTTACTTTTGATATCTATTAACAGGAGAATATTAATAGGTTTAAGTTTCATAAAATTCTCGTTTTTATTGATGTTTTTTTTTTTTTTTTTTCCGAAGCAGTAATAAGCAATTAATGTCACATGACATAGTCGAGGCTGTTTCTGATGAACACTTCAGGAAAAAGGAATTGTCTTTCTAGTTGAATCGATAGCGAAAATAATAATTTTAAAACTGAAGCATCGGAGAGAATAAATAGGTAATCGATATGAAGAGAGTAAATAATAAATAGTTAAAACAAAATGAAGTGAAAAGAGGGATAATTGTGAAGAAAGTTTATAGGAAGGATTCTTGTTGCTATTACTATTTAGGAATCGTCTTCTCGAGTGCATAACAATAGATAAGTAAGGAGTGAAATTGAAAACAGGATAAAACTAGTGAACTTGAAATCTTGGAAACATTCAATTCCTAAATTAAAAGTGGTAGAAAGCGAGAACAGGTGAAAGATGATACAGCTAAGTTGCCGTGTAAAAATAACAATAATTCACTAGTTTTTACGAGTTAACCATTATTGTTGCGTAAACTATCGCCACAATAATTATGGCGTTGAGATATTTATTAATGAGAACCTATCACGTGGTGTATTTTAGTTTTTTATTAGTTAAACAGCGGCATCGCAGTTCGAATCGATTAATATTTGCAGAGTCGAATAACAATGTATCGCATGACATTCTGATTCTGTTAAAGTAAACAATGGCACTACAAATTATTGGTAATGATACTTGTATTCATATTCAATTCTTTGAATTTTTAAGTAGCTCGTTTTTTAAAAATCTTAGAATGCAGAAAAAGAGATTTCCTTCCGATCATACTGGCAAAAAAAGTGAGTAATTAAAGACATACTGGAAACTAGTGAAGGAAATTTTGTAAATTTTAGAAATAAGCGAGAAAACTTAAAAAAAAAATCGTATCTCTTTTATTACTATTTCAACAGTTGAACTGAATCTGATAATCCATCAAAATTGCCTCCAGCATTAGAACAGTAAAATAAATCAGTATGACATTTTTCAAAAAAGTAATTCTATGTCATTAGTTGCACCAGTGTTATAAAAGTTACTTTATTTACCTTATATGGTTCCGGCTTCAGTTTCTTCGTGTTTATAAAATCAAAGAGTTTATTTGATTTGCAGTTTTCCAGGAATTGCTTTTATCTTATTGACTTATTGATTTACCTCATTGACTTTTTTTCATTCAATTTTTTAGATGGAAGAGGCTTAACATATTTATTTACATTCCATATATAGAAAATGGAAAGATAAGAGAAATTTGTATTTTCAATTAAGTAGATCTTAGCGACTGGATGACTAAAACTAAAAAAGTAATAAGTTATGGCAATATTCTTAAACCGTTAATAAATTCAGGAACTAACAAAAATAAATTAGCAATATTAAGTAAAAAATCATTTTTTCAATAATTGTCAAAAATAAATAAATAAATATGAGCTCAAACTTAGAAGATCGAAACAACTAATAAATATTCCAAATATACACCATCAGTTTCTGTTTATTGCTATCACCTAATTTCAAGCAAATTTTAGGTAAACTTGAAATTTTAGTTGAATAAAGAGAACTTTTAGAAAATTTAAAAATAAGTGCTTGGCGCGACTTCGTGTTCTCAAAAATATTAAAAATCATTTTCAAAGATGATATAGCTAGAAGCAAAAAATTCAACATAAAAATCTTCTTTTGTATTTGCTTAGAGCCAAAACGTTTCTGTTAAATAATCTCATTTCTCATTCGATAAAAAAAAGTCAGATATTTGTGCATTTTGGGAGAGAAATGAGTATTTGTGTCTGTCGAAGAAAGAGAAGTTCCGAAAGAAAAGAAATTTCTCTTTGAATTAAACATAAATTTTCATATTTAAATTTCATAAATTTATATTGATTACTGCATCATCAAATTAATGGAGGAAGCTGTAGAAGTACCAGAGGTGAATAGTGCGCTTAATTTTGATTGTTACCTGTTAATTTGCTTTACTGCTTATAATTAACAACTATATATCAAGATATGAACCTTTGATTGAGCAGTATTTCTCCGTCCCGTATTGATGTGTTTGGTTGATAATGTATCAGATTTTTCACCTGATCTCTTCTCAAATGTAATATCGCTAACAACAAAGACATTCACTGGATTCTGATGCATTGTCGTTGAAATTTTTGCCATTTTTTCTTTCACTGCAAACAAAAATTCTTCACAAACATTATGCGTGTGAATTGTGATTGAATATTTTGCTATTATCATCTCTACAAATTATGACTGTAATCAATTACATACATCGTGATCGAAAGAAGAAGAATATGATTTATTAGTCAAAGTTTTAATAAAATAATAAATGTTCTGCATTTTTTTATCGTTCTTCTTCTTTATAGGATACAACAAGAGATTTGTTATATGCGGTCGAAAATTTCTGACGAAAGTAAAAAAAGATAGATGATTGGATCGGGATGAAGACCAAAATTCAGCCATAAAGATCTACGTCAAAAATAATCAGCTTGAATTTTGTTGAACTCAGATCAGAAAATATTACTCCATGCTACTAGAAAATAAAATACACACTACAGCGTTTTAGGATTTTTGCATGCTAGTTAAAAGGATTTTTAGATTAGTTGGAATTCAACAATTTTCCGCTGATAAGTAAGTGTTATTGTTATCAGAAAGTAACGTTATTTATGATAATAAAATTTGCGATATATAAGAGTAAAAGGCAATGCTCGCAATCGCAACTACTTAGTTTTGCCATTCTCCCATTATGTTAATGAAAAAAAATTTGTTAACCAATTTCTGCGTGGGATTGAAACCTGTTCCATGCTTTTATTATTAAAATCAGTTTGATTTCGAATTAAAAGTAAAGTGAATATTTCCACCTATGCTTCTCATCTATTTCCATTTGTGTTTCTCATCTATTTTCACCTATGCTGATAGTTTATTTGGGTGATATGCAACATCCACTTCATTTCACTGGTTGTCATTTCCTGTCACTGGCTTATAGAATCAAAATATCGTCAACAGACCAGAACACAACCAATCAGTAACAGTGGCAAACATGATTCATATTTCTCAGAAAATGAAAATTTTTCTTAAATTTTGAAGATTTTTCTTTCAAATTTCATCTCATCTCCTTCATTTCCTGTTTTCTTAACATTTTCTCATTTCCAATTTCTAGTTTATAATTTATCTTCTTATTTACATAGTCGATAACATTAATGAATTCATGAAATGTGCAATTATCAATCATCAATTTTATTGATCTTTTCTGTTTAATAATTTTTCTTTCCTTCCGAAATGATTTTAAAATTAACTACAATAATATAAATAAAAGAAGTAGCCAAAGATTTTAGCAATGCTTTCCTCGTTTATTTTACATGAATAATTTTATTACGTAGTCAACTTTAAGATGAATATATGCCAAAAATCCCTTGAAGAATAAACTTAAAAATCTACAAAATATCACAAAGTTTGATTAGAACAGACACAAATAAACAGACTTATATACGTTGAATTTTTAAGCAAAATTAATTACACACATTGATTAGAATTAAAATTAGAAAAAAAAGCAGTATATCAATACATTGAAACGGTCAGCCAGTTTTTTTTCGCTCGATCATATCATTCCAATCAAATCGTCATCAGATTTCTCAGATGTCCGTTTATCTCTCCAACAGAATTTTACGATCGAATTACCAATAGTTTAATTAAAGCAGCATCAATCCATATATAATCACACTTTCGCCTGCACTCACTGCAGTCATGTATCTAATATGATTGCATCTCGTGTGTTTCTGGTAAATTTTCCTGAGACATTTCTTTGTGAAGCCATAAAGCCAAATTACGAGGCCAAATTATCTCAGCAGTATTTTTGTAGTTATTTGCTTGCTGAAAACATTGGTAGTAAATAAGTAATGACTGTGTGTAAAAATGCTCGAGATATCTAATGAATGAAGATTTTCATTGACAAAATTTTCAGAAAACTAAAATCTTATTTTAGCAATTAGAAAAGAAATTCAAACAATTTAGATTACTTGTAAAATAAAAGAGAAAATGTTTCTGTCATAAAAAGTCAAAAAAATTCATTAAATCTTTTTAGAAGTTAGGAAAAGTGTACTTCCTATTCTAATGACTATGACTATATGTCTTCAGTTTTTCACTCTGAATTTCTCATCTGCTCTTTTTCAAAATATTGTGAAAAACATTGTCATTTGCTACTTCATCGAATTTAAAAATGATCCTGATTTAAGTACTCGATATTTACGAATGAGCAACGATGAATATTTCAACAGCGGTACAACCTATTTCATGATAATAATTATAAAAAAAGCATGCATAGAATTAAAACAATATTTTCTTTATTTCTCAACAGTAAATTTCATTACTTTACCATTGATTCGATGCTTATCAACTTATCAACAGTCCTTAACGAAGCGCTGAAAGAATTTCGATCAAACAAGTAAAGAAATCGTCGAAAAGTATTTTATATTACAGCAATACACAATAGTAAATGAAAGTTTTCAGATTTTTTTTTGTTGTAATGAAGTTAAATTTTGAAATTAACGGAAATGGGAAACTCACAGAATTTTTAAACAAACTCTTTTCAAATGAAGTTAAACTTTTTTGACAGCAACTCTATGGTCATAGTAACAACTAGACATTATCCGTGAACCGCGAATTATTTAGTTGTTTATCACATTAGAATTCAATCACTTATCTCTATCAAATTATTGGTTCCAAACAAAAAATGTCAAAAAAAAAAAAAAAATGAATTATTACAAGTCATTTAAGTTATTTATCATTATAACCAGTCATCAGCAATGTTTTGTTAATATTTAAACTACCCAAAAGATTTCTTGAAATATTGCAATAGTGCTGATCTTATCAGGATAATAGCACAAAAAATAAGTATAAAGAATAATTTCCCAATTATGATAAGAAATCTGTGGAGCGGAGAGACATTACTGACCCAATAAAATTTCTTGCTTCTCTTCACCTAATGATTTTTTCCACTTTTTTCTTCATTTCCTTAAACTATACATTGATGCAGATTTTTGAATTAGAAAATTTCTGTTCAGAGCTTTTTCCACGGTGGGTATCTTTCACCTCCAAGCAATAAAGCATAGAGCTATTTTTTTGACCTCAACTTTACATCATATCAAATAAATCATCCAAATGCTACGGGTTTCATTTCTTCTTAGATCAACATTCACCCAGAAATTCAATTACGGGTTTCATTTCGTCTTAGATCAACATTCACCTAGAAATTCAATTTAATCATTTATGTAGCAAAGAAGAAATGGACAGCTGTAAGCTGAAAAGCGAACTGTTAGCCAGAACACTCAGATATCTTCAACAGTCATACGAAAGTCTTGAATTGATTCACTCATCCAATATTATTAATACATAGTGCTGATACAAATTGAAATAAGTGGCATCAACCAATCAGTACGCCGTGTTCGTACCCAACTGTGTTGATCATAGCAAAGTGACAGATGACAACAATGAAGTAAACATCACAAATGAGTGAGTGTAAATTAAAGAGATGATATTGTCATTTAAAAAACGTCATCATAGTATTAACAAATTATTAAATGTGAAATTAAATGGGTTCGGAATTGAAAAAATCCATTTCATTATGTAATTTAAGGAAACACAGGTTTTAATTTTTAATGCTTTTTCATCAGCAAAATTTTGAAATAAAAATTTATCATTGTTATGAAAAGATTTGAAAAATTGCAAATAACATTAGAATGATCAAAGGCGAAGAAAACAATAGAATGAAATAACAACAGCAGATAGTTTGAAGGATAACCTTTCAATGAATCAGTTGAATGAAAATTCTTCTTTCGTAATGGAACGCAGAACTTCAGAATTTTATTAATTAAACAGTTTAAAATAACATAATTAAAGATTAATCATTCAAATTGATTGTTAAAAAATTCGAAAATCCCATTTCCCTTCTATTTCTACATTTGCCAATCCATGAACAATATCACCAAAAACTTTATTCTATTCTTAAGATACTTTGAAATTGAGAATTTCAACTTCTAATTCGATACTTTTAATTTGAGGAAGTCCATAAATATTACCAACAATCAAAATAACTTAGCAAAACAGAACGGAAAATAAATAAGAAATAAATATATAAACAAATAAATTTAGGAATAAATACAGATGTATATAAAATTATTTGGCACTCTACCTTATTCACTTATCGAAAATATTCATGTCAGGCAAGAAATATTTACTTTAGATATTAAACAGTGTATTAATACTGTCATCCATATGAAACTGATTCTACGTGTAATTCTTTGTAATAAGTAAGATCTTCGGAAAATACCAGAAGTAAATAATGGCGTAAATACTAATTGATTCATTAGCATGCAGCAATCGAAGAACCGCTAAGAATTATTATTGATGGCAGCGTGTTGATAATCGCTTACACTGCATAATTTTTTGATATTAGTGATTAAATTGTTAATTTTTAAATAGTAAATCCCAAAATTTTGCTGCAGTTGCTTTCGCCGAACATCAATAGGCTGCTTTATTGAGGTATGTTCCGCTCGAGCTTCTACTGCAACTAAAAGATCTTTTTTAATATCGTTCATCAGAATTCTGAAGCATTCTCTTAGTAAAAGAAATGGAAGCTTGTATGCTTTTGATCTGATAACTTCGTTGTTTCAGACACAATTTCTCATCTTTTGCTAAGTATCAGTGTTTTTTTTTTTTTGCACTCTATTAAATTTTTGAGAAAAATTGGTCTAACTCTATTTTTTATTAAACTATTTGTAACCATTCTCGAAATGAATCAATCCATATTGCTGATGCATTTCAAAATCCTCAGGACTTGACAATGAATCTTTATCATACAGCAAACATTTGCTCAAAGTAACAACAAGTGCTGCTCACTCCAAGTTCGAAATTAAAATTTGAACTAATAATTAGTTTGTACTAGAAGATATTAAAGAATACCAATTACAAAATGCCAAACAAAGTGAAAAAAAAAAGCAAATTTATGATTTGCCGAACTTCTTAATCTCTCGTCAAGGATATTTTACGATATAATCCATTTCGTATCAAACATTAAAACTTTCGCATTTTAAACAAATCGCCGAATTTCATATAGAAAATACTTTGCATTATTGCAGGAAAATGTAATTTAATGGATGATAAGAAAGATGTTATGCATTATGCAATCTAAATGATATTTAGCTCTCGTGATCATGGAAGAAGTTCTTAAATAAATAATAGTGAAAATGAGTATAACTCAATAGCTCAATAATAGCTCAATGCATTCATGTAATCCATGATGACTTCTCGGAATATCATCAAAAATTTTCCGAATAACAATACTGTCATATGAATCGGAAAAGCAATTAATTCGGAACAGCATTCGAGAATAGTCACACTTTCTAAAATCATATGAAATCTAAAAGCATTGAAAGCACGAGTGTTCATAATTTCAAAACTTTTCGATTTAAATTCTGTACTTTAATTTTTCAAAACTAATGATTAGCGAAAGAAGAATTAAATCTGGATAGCAGAATTTGGCAACCGTTCAAATGTTGAAGTCACATTCAGATAATTATAAAAAAGCTAAAGATGATACGACAGCGTCATTATTTATATGTGTTACGTATTGTTGTTTTACTTTGTCATATGTAAAAAAACACATTCTCTCCCGGAAATCTATAATTCTTCATTTTAATTGAAATTATTGATATAAGTTAAAATAGTGATATTACAGTCACTGCATACTTTAAAATTGCTTTTTTTTTTCTACTTGATTTACTTAATTCATCTTATTGTTGGGTAAATTGGCTTGTATAATATCTAATATAAACAAAACGAACAGCGATAAGATTACACTTGGCTCTACAAGAGTTATACGATCCAGCACTTGTGTTTTTTTTCAACTTATCGATTTATAATACAGCATTTTTAAACAACCACCTATACTTCACATTCATTGATTCCACATGCTGTTGCTGTATTATTATTTTGTAAGTATTTTTAGTTAGTAATTAGTTGGAATTTACCGGATAAACTTAACTTTAACAACACAATGATGAGAAATAGGACTTTATAATACAAGGTCATTTTCTGTCATGCCATCCAAAAATTTTATCACATATTAAAAATAATTCATGAAATTTCGTACATTCCTGAAAGCTGTCTTTGGTTGATGAGAAAGAGAAGATAAGGATAGCATAAATTTACTGAAAGAGAAATCTGATAGAAGCTTTTTCATTTTACCATTTTGCTTGGAGAGTGTTATCGAAATCGACTCAACAATAGCAACTGACATTAACTTATCAGGAATGGATTTCTCAGCATCCAAGAATTTTATCATTTCACTTGCATTCTAAATAATTGTTTCACCATAGATAAAGTTGGCAATAAAAATTTGAAATTTCAGTAGTAAATTTTAATTTAATCAATTTAAGGGAATTGAATTAATTTAGAAAATTTTTGCTTTTAAGCCTATGATTTTTAAGAATTTCTTTGAAGAAATCACGTTTTTATTAAGAGATTTGATTTATTAAGAGCTTAGTCAAAGGGTGAATTTTGGTTTAGTGATTGGTATTATCGATTTCTTCCGAAAAAATGAATAAAAACTTTGCTGGATGACGATCTTCTACGGTGATTTAGCAGATAAACGAAAATCATTAATCATTAAGAGATGTCATTAAGCAGTGCAGCTTCCAATTGCTATAATAATAGGAATTTAACAGTAAACTGATGAAAGAATTGGTAAGACTACAGTAATGGTCATTTCATGAATGCTGAATGAATATGCCATATCGAAAGGGAGATTATTGCTATTATTTTGGTAATTCTTATTTTTAGATAACTTTCAAACGCTTACAAAGGGAAGAAGTATTTTAGCAAAAGGAGCAATACAAGAATCAACTTCACCTTATTAGTCGCATTTATGCGTATCTGTAAAATTGTCTCTCATTTTCACCACTTTACTATCTCGCTGGAAACTTGAAATCTGTCCTAAATCGCATAAATCATTTACAAAGTATGCGTGCATGCATCCCCCAAGAACACATCATAATAAGTCATCGATCTACAACAAATTACATTTGTGAGTTTATCTGCCATATGTTTGGACCTTCTGATCTTTTGAAATAAATTCAGAAGGCGTGCCTTAGATGCCTTAAGCGTGCCTTTTAAGCAAATGTCTAAAATGATTAGCTTTAAGAAGAACACTTCCATTTGACCAAAAAATCAAGACAGCAAAACTCTTGGCTTGAAGTACGAGATATAAGAAGCTTTATGGACTTTCCAAAAAGGTTTGTTGTGTATTGTTGTGAATTTTCAATTCTGAAGTTTGTCAAAACTGAAAATTTAATCAGCACCAATATTCCGGAGTTTAGGATATTTAAACGGAAAAATTTACAGAATTCTAAAAACAAATAAACAAAAATGCTTAACCATCAGACAAACTCGACTGCTGTTGTTTATTACTTCTCTTTTTTGAATGTCTGATATATATTTTCGCAAGATCGAACATATTTCGGAACGTAATGAATAATAAATTGCAATAGCAGATCGCAATAATTTAAATTTACATGAGAATAGAATGAAACATATAGATGGTATATGAATGAAGCCGACAAATTCACTTTCCAAAATTTCATTTTGAAAACTAAAAAACGATTAAAATTTAACAGAAGGGGAAGTGGTATTAGGATTTATGTCTTCGGAATTTATATCTTTGGCATAAGCAATTAAGAACAAAAATTCAGAAATTTAGGAATGATTTCTGAAAAAGGAAAATTATGCAGTGCATGTAGAAAAATTATGAAATATAAACTTATCAGCATAATGACAAATAAAAGTTACGACAAAGGAGTTTAATAAAAGTTATATATTGTAAAATAACAATTCCATACTTTCATTAGTAATTAATATATCCATTCTGCAGTTATGCCATTATGAAGTACTACAGTCAATGGATAGAAAATCAGCTGACTTAATTTAAAAAGTAAGTCATCAAGATATCTTTACACTATTGTAGAAATGTTCTATCCAGTCTGACATGTTGAAAAACATGAAAAACAAAAAAAGAAGCGCACCAAAAAGATCTTTTTAGAGAAGACAGTGAATTCATAGATCCTGCTGTCGTAGAATCTATGAATTCCTTCTTTTTTTTCATTTGCCAATACCTCCTTTTATCTCCGTTGCAATTTTTTTCTGCCGTTTTAATTCCTCAGCATCAAGGGTAGTACGTAATTCACCAACAATCTGCTTAGTTTTTCCGAAGTAAACTTCATTTAAAGTTGATCGAATTTTACTTTCCATGTCCTAAAAGAATACTACATTAATTAGCTATTTCACTTTAATCATTAGTTCATGCCGATGAATGTTTTTAAATTCAGGAAGCAAAAAGGATATCCAGATATTAATGTGAGGATAAGCCGATTCTTCTGAAGAGATAAAAAACTTTTTGATGCTTGAAACAAAACATTTTATCTTATTCTTTAAAAGACGAAAATTTCCGAAGAAAGTTTCCCACCTCTATCATTTTGCCAATATTGATGAGATGGGTATTTCCAACATCATTAACTGGATGGTCCGCTTCGATCTAGAACAGTAAAATAATAAGCATAAATAAAGCAAAAATGTCGACTTGAAATAAAACAATAAAATCATTTCTTTATAGCTGATAATAACAGAAATGAAAATCACCTGCCGTGTAACCGATCCTCCTAAATTCATCATACCGCTCGCCTGTTTAGTTGTTTGTAGCCAAAGCATAATTGTACTTGTAAGTTTGTAGTGTGCGTGCCTGCCACCAGCCTGAAAATCTATTGCTCTGAACTTCATTTCAACCTGTCAAAAATAAAAAAGAGATGAAAGAACGAACAACTATTATAGTGTCTTTTCTGTTAAATTTAGTAAGAAACAAAAAATTTAATTGGAGTATGAAAGAAAATTTACTTTTTCCTGTATTTCGATTACATGGATTGAATCCCAACAACCCTGTATATTACGCAAACCATCGCCGATTTTTTTTATTAAGACAACACCTGCAAAACCATAGTCCAAATCCCAGAAATACACTGACGATACGCCGCCCTCGAAATATCTGCAAAGATATTTTCTATAATTTAGATTTTGCCAGCAATGTATCCATCAACAGTTTCTTTTCATATTACTAGATGAAGTTTACATTCAGTCAGCTGCAATACACTTTCGAACATTGCTTAAACCACGATGATAGCCAAGGACATGTATAATTACACTATTTTGATCTTAAAACATTACAAATCCATTTGCTAAAGCAATTAGATTTTTCTCAAAAATACTTACGCATCTCTGTAAGCTTCAAATGCAGCATTCACTTCAATTTCTAATTTACGAAGCTTATCTGATGGTGAGGCACCATCTTCTAACGGCGGATCATAGATATTTGACCATGGTGAGCTGCAAATGTTTGAATAACGGTACTGTGACAGGAAAAGTACTGGTTAAAAAGTCAATAAATAGGCATCAAAATAAATCCGACAGGATCCTGCCTATGAAAAAAGACAAAAAATTTAAACAAAAATATAAATTAAATAAAACTCAAAAAGCTTCTCAAAGAAAAACCAACCGGTAACTATCGCTATCTCTGTTATAATCACAAAGGAGGTATTCTTTCCCTGTTTCTTTATCACGAGCAATTTTTAATGGCTGATCAACTGCACTTAACAAATCATCCACCAAGCGAGGACATAAATCGATCAGATCATTCAAATTTCGTTCTACTTGTTGAGGTGGCAAACGCCTCATCAAGTCTAAAGCGCAGTCTAGCTGCTGATCTCCCTAGAAAATATTCAAAGAAATTTCATTTTTATCTATTTAAATAATTTCGAACTTTTAAAAAATGCAAAATAACTGCCTTTCCTCATGAAGTATTCACAAAGAATTATAGCATGCTTCTAATGAAAATAATATAGTTTACGATTCGATATGTTTCATCTTATATTTTCAAAATTACAAAAGTAGAAAAGAGATAAACAAAAGTTTTAACAAAAAATTTGATGAAATGGAATCATTGAAATTGAGGAGTAAGAACATACCATAACTCTCTGAATACCAGAGATTTTTAGCCACTTGAAGTAACTTTAAAATAATATTCTTTGTTGCACCTGAAAAAAAAAACAACGTGCAGAAGGTTACGACTGTAACGTGCATTAATGATATAATCATGATAATAAGCATTTTAGGATGACGTGCAAGAAATTTTATGACGTGCAAGAAATTTTATAAATTTAACGAAATTTTACTAAACTCGGATAATACTTCTCAATATTATCCAGTGATTTTCACTTGGTTAAAACTCTCAGTAATGTAAATTAGCTATTTTCAACTTATAGATTAATTGTGCACTAAAATTCTTACATTACACTAATTTATCAAAATAATTAGGATGAAGCGTGAAGCTGCAAAACTTCAGCAACTTTCACTTCATTTCATTTTGCAGCTTTGTAGCATGCAACGAAAAATTAATCCGCATATCGGTGTACAGAGTTGTTGTTGGTGATTGCTAGAGTGGATAGAAGTTGAGTTGTGTGATGTGTGCTACAGAAGGAGAGTGAAGCAGTGCAGCAGTGCTGAGTGCAGCGCTGCACTGCTGCACTGCTGCACTGCTTCAAGATGAGTACTAAGGGATTTTCCAGTTATTTGAACAAAATGATACAGAGATTATTGAGGATCAAAAGTCAGTAAAGTTAAGGTCAAAAGAAATGAAATTAAATATTTCGCTGCAAGAGATTCCATTTCTGGCAGGCATCACGTTCTGACCATTTCAGAATTTCATTACTGCACGTATTGCTTTCCAGCTAATACACTGCAACTTTCGTTCAAACATACAGTAAAGTTATTAATAATTGCATAAATTATCGGTTAGGTTGAGGAAATAAAAGGAATCTTGACCCGGGTCACCTTTAGCACTTCATTTTATTGATCGGGTCACTTCTAGCACTTCATTTTATTGATCTGGTCACTTCTAGCACTTCATTTTATTGATCTGGTCACTTTTAGCACTTCATTTTATTGATCTGGTCACTT
>JARVGP010000529.1:0-21980 GCA_029876185.1 Mansonella ozzardi | reverse complement strand
TTTTATTGATCTGGTCACTTTTAGCACTTCATTTTATTGATCGGGTCACTTCTAGCACTTCATTTTATTATATTTTGTGCCTCAAAGAAATGAAATCCCATGCAAAATATGCCACGTAAGATTTGGCTATCGTACACCAAATTCTGTGAGAAATAATTATAATTCCTTTAATATCCTGAGGAACAGTGATTGTTGTGAGGACTGGTTATTGATTATGAAGAACAATTTCTCATCCAGTAGTACCTTCTTGGAATTCATCGAACAATTCACGAAAATTTTGCACATAACAATTCATGGTTAAATTATACTTGACCAAGATTTAACCAAGCAAATGATCAATTATTTGTCAAGAAGGCTAACCGAAAATGTAAGTGTAATGGAATTTTTAATTGGAAATTAATTTAAACAGAATTCTTTATTTCTTCGTCTTGCATTTGACAATAAATTGAAATTATTGATTGCTGTGAAGAAAACTGCGCTAACACTTTAAAGGGGAAAATTTGACGCTAAGTGTAATTATATGTGCATTTATTTCACAGGTTATTTGCTTCCATCTTTCAAAATTTTCAGAAAAAAAAAAGATTTTTTTTGTCTAAAAAAAAACACGAAGTTTGTGTTGATCATTCAAATAATATTTTCATTTTGTAGAGCTATTCAAATTTCAAAATTCTTTCCTAAATACATTGCAATTATCAATTAAAAATTAAGATAGGAAATGTCTATACAACGTGACAACGAGAATAGTTTTTATTCTCGAACAAATAAACTGAATTGGAAGGGAGAAATTCAAGTTTGAATTTTCAATAAATTAAATAAACTAAAAATAAACTGAATCAAGTTTGAATTTCTAAAGATATTTCAACTGCTCATTATTACTTAAATAGGTTATTATTGCATCAATTAGCAACTGATTCTTCTTGCTTCATTGACTTCTTTTCATTTATTATTTATTTCACGGACAATCATTTTGTCGTAGGAAAAAGCCTCGTGATGATTGTAAGTTTTGCTGACGTGTATCCTGAACGATCGATCTTTTATGCTACTTGTATGCTAAACAGATCTGAAACGATCGAAAGATAAGGCAAAGTATGCTTACGGGCAAAATAGGCCCGTTAATTTTCGGGTTTTTTCTCTATCCTAGAAGAACGACACAATCCTACTTTCAACCCGGGCAGATGGAGTTCGATTAGCCCTGCAAGGTCATCCATCTAATTAAAAACTTATGGCTAAAGATCTGAAGATCTTGTCAAGCTCTGCAGATTAACTGCTACAAGTAAAAAGGGGACAGTTCCACGTACGCTGCTTAAAAATTCACTTAAAATTCACTGCGCAATTTCAATGATTCATTCTTGCTTAGCAATTTCTTGCTAATTTTATAATGGATGTCAATATATGAAGAGAAGTGAAATGAAATTTAACAGTTGTAGAATTAGAATTAATTGGAAAATTAAAATTTTTAATTTGTTTAAATCGAATATATCCATTTATCCTCAAAAAAAAAAAACAAAGTAGTTTGAACCAGAATTGCTATACAAATCTGTTTTGATGTGAATAGTAGAGTAACTAAAGGAATTATCTTATCTTCTTTGTATCAATCCTTTCCGAATTTAAACTAGAATTCTAAACCAACTTTCCGAATTTAAACTAGAATTCTAAGCTAATTAGGAACATCGTCAAGGCGTCACAGGCATTTCGTTTCACCAATCCGTAGTATAGTATTGGAGTGCAACATTCCGTTTTCAGGTTGCACGCCGATTTGATCTGTAATTGGAGAAAGGTGCTGGAATTGCTGATTACAGGCTGAATAAGCTACACGCAGCTATTCGGGCTTTTTTAACATTGGTGAAATAAGATGCTGAAATTAAAGTTGAGATGTAAATAGTTACGGTAAGTAATTTTGACAGTGTTGAAAAAAGGTGAAAAAAAATATGAGTGATTGAGGAGATGAATGAAGAAGAAAAGAGAGAAATAATTAATTATTGCCAGTTGCACGTAATCGAGACTTTTTGGAACTTTTGATGCAAGAGGATGAATAACATGAATTGTCTTGTATTTTATAGATACATTAATTAAATAAAAATTGTGAATTATTCGGCAAATATCAGCTTGAATTCATAAATTTATATTTATAGTCAATTTGAATTTATAGTCAATTTTTCATTTCAAGGATATCATCATATTTCGTATGTTTTTTTTCTTTCAGGATGCCATACTGGAATTGATGTACCGTTAAGAAGACAGAAATGCGGGGGGTGGTTTGTCCATTGGACTCATCCGATATATGGTCAGTTATAGAATGTGGACAATTGGAGATAGAGGGTAGCACCGATCTGGACTTATTGCTACCAAATGGTTTTCTAGTCAATGTACGATGCTCCATGGATGTCACCCTTGCTATGCTTAAACAAGAATTATTTGTACAAGCGAAAAGGTATTGTGTTTTTTCTGTTCTTAATACAATTTAATATTTTAAAAAAAATGTTTCAACCATGTAAGAAGAAATTCTTTACAAGTGGTTCTCTCTCAATTTCTTGATGCTTTTGATAGTTTTAACTTAAATTAAGTACTGTATGAGAAGTACTTGAAGTGTTAGAGATGAAGCTTAGTTGTAGTTCACTGCATCATGTATTTGGATATTTTGGTTTGTAAAAAAATAACATAGTATGAATGGCGCATCGAAACTTAAAAAACTGGATTTAACGCTAACGACATTTAGAGAATTTCACGAAATTTAGTTAGTTGTTGGGAGATATGATTAAATTTCAAATCCAAAGATTTGTTATATAAGAAATGTAAATTGGAGGGAATTTTTGGCACAATAATAAAAGTTTCTTTTTTTGAAAAAATTGTTCAAAGAATTTTTGTTTATTTAGATTACCGTTGTTCAATCTATTGTTGACACCCTCGGATTATATATTTTTTACGATTAGAACAGACGGTGAACGTGAAGAATTATACGATGAATCACGTTCCATATTTTCACTACGTCTGTTCGTGCCATTGCTTTGTATGATCGAGCCAGAAGGCAATCGGGAGGAAAAAGAACTCGCACATGATATCGGTAATTTTTTGCTTTTCAACATGCTATACTATAAATGACGTTCATGAATGGATTTTAGCCAAATTTTTAGAAATTTTTATATCATTTATTATTCCAAAATGGTAATTTCATTTCAGATGTAAACTATTTTAAGAACCCATAATTCATTTTATCTCAAGGAAAACTTTTTTAAAGTGTAATTAGAATTTTAACTGTTCTAAGGAATAAGTATTTCAAGTTTCGAAATCAAAAATGTTGATCTTTTGAATCACTAGGTCTTGCTATTGGACGTCCGTTGGCAGAAATTGAAGCGAAATTATCCGCCGAAGAAATGTCATATCGTATGGATTTGTATCGGGTATCAGAGCAAGCAGTTTCTAGTCGCGGGGTTGTTGGCTATTCTCATTATGCATTTCCTGAAGAAGTTTCAAGCGAGGTGGACGTTGATATCCCATCGCAAGTCAAGTCAAAAATCCAAAGTGATTTTTTACTGTTTTGTTTTTAATATTATCTTTTCAAAATTTTGTTGCAGCTTTTCTGTTTTTGTTACACCATAGGATGAATATAGATAATTCATTTTAAAGAAAGGGAACATTATAAAAGCAGATTTTATACCTATACAGATGTTTCAAGAAACAAAGGTTTCATGGAATTTTGCTGATTGATCGCTGTTGGGGTGGGCAGTGCTGTTTGTTTGAATGTAGGCAGGCCTATGACTATTATAAGAAGAGATATCTAAAAATCGAGAAAAACAGAATCAATTATTAAATAATTAAACAACATAAAACTGATAAAAGTCATCGTGGAACTTAAAGAAATAATTAGAATAACAGAATAATCTGAGATCTCATCGATCACAGAAAAGTTCATTTGTGTACCGGAACTGTGGATAAAGGACAATCAAGGCTTATATTATCAAGATTATAGAATCTTATAGAATTAGTTAGTTATTGTGCCAGTTTTATGATTTTGTTTGTGTTTGTGAAATTCATAATTATATTTGCTTACTTTAAATAAAACTGAATTTTAGTGGCAGATTTATATTTCGAGTTATGGTATCGCAGTAGAGAGGATGAGCTGGCAAATATCGATACGAACTGTGTTTGCGTTAAAATACGTAAAGTTATTGGTGTTTATGCTTCAGATGCTATAGCAAATGCAATAAAGGAGCTTGTGCAGCAACATAAATTATTTGTAATAAATTAATTATTAGATTTTTTTTTATCTATTTAGGTACTGCCTTTAGGATAAGCAAGTTTTCGAACTAATAGGTGAAGAAGAGAAAAATTTTTGCTGTCCTTGGTTTCTGAATGATTTCATTCCAGATCAAAGAAGCGGATTCTGATTTCATGTTGCAAATAGCGGGACGGCGTTGTTTTTTAACCAAGAACATTAGGTTAACTAGCTTTGAGGTAATTTTTCGTTTTTCTCTTTAGTTTATCTGAACATTTTAATATTTCTGGTAAATCATGATCTTTGAATTCTGTGTAGTATGTCAGATCATCGTTCGAGAACTATCGCATACCGAAATTCATATTGCGGAGGAAAGATATTGTGATGAAAGACTTTACGGAACCATCATCCATAACCAAAGTGAGCAAGTACTTCATGCGCTCTTACGTCTATTAATTGTAATTATATTCAGTAAATGCCGTAAGTCAATCAAATATTGAACAACATATAGTGTGAAATGTGAACGTAATAATGGTTCAGTGCATTCCTAAATACTGACAAAATTTTTTTATACTTCTAACAGTATTTGCTGAAATGCTACGGTGAATTTTTAAATTATTGGATATTTTTGCTGTTTTATTGCTTTAATTTTTGATTGCAAAGTTTTCTACCATTTTAGCCGAGTTGGGTACGAGCATATGAGAGTCGATTCGACCGAACCGATGAAATTGCTGTGAAAGTTTGCATTTCTAATGATAATGCTTGTTTTGTTATCTATCTTTTCGAAAAATTTTCGAGATTCCGAGAAGATAATTGAGGTTTTCTTTTTATTGCAGTCTGAAAACTAAGCTTAAATCCAATATATTTAGGAACCTTCTCGATGGAAAGCGGATGATAATCTAAAATTGCGAATACTTAGTGCATCTCATTTAAGTATATTAGATTTCGATAAAATATATGTAAAAGCATCCCTATATCATGGAATGGATCTTATTGTAAATAAGGAATCAGCCTCAGTGTCTCCTTCAAATCCACGTTGGAGTGATGTAAGCAGTATTAGTATTTTTCTTCTTTTCTTTTTAAATTTCTTTATATCATTGAATTTTAAGGGCTGATGGCATATTAGCTGGTTTTCAGGGCTGGATCGATTTTGATATACGTTTGAAAGATTTGGCTCCCGCTATACAACTGTGTCTTTCTCTAGTTGCTGTAAAATCGAAAAAGAAGGAGGTTGATTTCAGTTTTCTTATTTAGTTTACAGATGGACATAGTTTTAGCCAATATGGTCTGCTAATTTGTATTTTCAGGAATATAGTGGAATTGGCTGGGTGAATCTACGTCTTTTTGATTGCAATGGAAGACTTCTTCAAGGCAAATTTACGCTTTATTTGTGGCCTTTTCCGAAGTACTGCAGCAATCTGCTTTACCCATCCGGACAAGTAACGCTTTTATGTCTGAATCAAAAAATAAGCTGAGAACTGTAGGATTTTTCGGTCCATTATTTCTTGCTGTAATATCAAGAATATCTAATTATTCAATATTGTTCGTCTATCTGCATCTGAGCATTCTAATTATCGTTTTTTCCGAAAAAAAATTGCATGTTATCAGTTGTTAAATCATTTATTTCAATTATAGCTTTAGTAACGATATTTTAAACTGCCGAATATAGACTCTGAACATAACATGTATTTTTTCGTCAAAGTTGTACTGTTGGATTTGCCTGCACATTTTTCAACACGTATCACGATAGAGATTTTTGTCTTATTCTATAGAAAATATTTCTATAAACCACAAATAATGGTCCAGTTGCATTTACGAATTGTGCATTATTCTTTAGATAGGTTCAAATGACAATCGTGATGCAGTTCGCATTGAAGTGGAGTTTGAAGATTATGGAAATATCGAATTTCCAAATGCAGATTCAATGTGCGAATATGTCGAAAAACTAGATGCTCGCAGTATAGGATTGCCATCATCAACTTTATCTTCGGTATATGACTGATTTATACTTAATTATTCATATGATTTTTACAGCATGAATTTTATAGGTATAAAATATAGTTTTTATAGTTAACCAATCCAGTGAAGGAATTTCTTGACTCTTTACGATTTGTTGATACTGAACATTTAACCGATAACCAAATGGAACATTTATGGGAAGCGAGGTAATTTTTAAATATTGGTTGTTTTTTTTTATTTGCATATAACTGTGGTATCAATATAAGAGCTCATAGTCGTTAATTGAGCTTCATCGGAGTCTTAACTATTCTTTTAGTTAGTTGTTCGTGAAGTTAGTCGCAAAATATTTCAGAGAATTGGTTGCAGAATATAAGCCGGATTTGTTGCCATTAATCGCGCATTGTCCATTGATTTGGACGAGAAGAGATGAATTTTCACGACTGCATGAATTACTGAATCGATGGAGTAAAATTCAACCGGAGACAGCCTTGGCACTTCTGGATATAAAATATCCTGATATCAAAATTCGAGAGTTTGCAGTAGATTCACTTGATAATGCTTTGGACAATGACAGATTACAGCTTTATATTTTACCTCTCATTCAGGTAAGGCTGTTTTTCATGAAATGTTGGGGATGCATTTAAAGAAAGATTTCTGGAGTTCTCTTACTTTGACTTCAGTGTACTTTTTTAATAGTGAATTCTTTGCTGAATACTCTTTTCCTATTTGCTATAGTATGAGAAAACTGAATATATTGAAATTTACATCACAATATAGCATATTTTTATTTCGAACTATGTTATTTCTCACTGCTATTGAAGTCCTGATGAAATTCTCTACTCTTTTGGTTTCAGGTATTGAAGTTTGAGCCGTATGGGTCATGTGCTTTGAGCCGAATGCTTTTAAAAAGAGCGCTGTGTAATAATCGTATTGGTCATATACTATTTTGGTTGCTGCGAGCTGAACTTGGACAACTAAGTAATTATCCTCGGATAAAATGAAGAATATAATTTTATAAAACCTTTTATAAGTTGGTTTTTTTTTTGATAATTCAATTAACTAACAATATCTAATATGATCGATTCTTCAGGTGAAGTAGGTCAGGATTTAACAAAGATTTACAAACGTTTTGCATTAATGATTGAGGCCTACTGTCGAGCTAACTCTACTCATCTTAATTCTATGCTGCGGCAAGTGGATATGGTAGTAAGACTGACAAATCTCAGTAAAATCATCAAAACTATGAAGGATAATGAATGCGCTACCAAGGTACATTCTGAAACATTCTTCTTTTCAGCACATTTTAATCTTATATAATGTAAGTTTTTCACCATATCTTCTGAGACTCAATTTTGAGTCGCTTTCTATCACTGTGGTCTACGCCATGTTTATTTAACTTACTCTCCGTGTACTGTTTTAACTTACTCTAGTCCTTGCTAAAATATTTCATACATTTAAATTTAACGTTTATTTTTTAGCATTTGCAAAAAGAATTGGCGTCATATGTGGAAATAATGCAGAATATGATCTCACCTTTAAATATTTCCGATAGTTTAGGCTCATTAATGTAAGTCTTCTTTTATTACTTTAACTGGAAACAGTACAAATATATTTATAAGAAAATCTTATAAGAATATATGTTTTTATAAAAACCTTGTGGAGTAAATGACTAAGTGGCTGTTTTAGCATTGAATTGTGTAAAGTGATAGGAAGTGCGAAACAACCACTTCGGCTAGTTTGGGCTAATCCGGAACCTCTTGCTCGATTGCACAGTGAGACACATCAAATTATCTTCAAAAGTGGTGATGGTAGGTACTCTTGAACAATGATTGTTTTTTGTCGTCCGGAAATTTTATCGATGATTGTGGTTGTGTTTCTATATATATAAATCAGTTCTTTTCAAAAACTTCGATTGAATAATCGCTTGCTCTTCATTTCAAAGCAAGTAATTTTTATCCATAATTTTTCTAAGATTGCTTGAGATGCTAATGGGATAGTGTCGATTTCACTATTATGCTACATAGTCTATATCCTTTAGGTTTATTAATGTTAAATTTTAGATTTGCGGCAAGATATGCTGACTTTACAAGTTATGCGTATTATGGATGCATTATGGAAAAGCCAAGATTATGATTTATGCTTAAGCATTTATGAAGTACTGCCGATGGGAAGAAATGTAGGCTATCGCGAATGACTTCTAAGCATGCAATAGAGAAAATGTTTTAATAAAGTGCAATTTGATTTGAGTTTACTTTGCAGTATGGTAACAAAAAAAGCAAATTTTTAGGTTGGAATGATTTATGTCGTCCAAAACTGCAGTACCCTCTTCGAAATTCAATGTGCTGCAAAGCAGCTCGGTTCAACGTTTAGTATGGAAAGCAGTCTTATTAACAAATATATTCGAAATTGTTCGGAGAATTCGAAAGTGTATGTTTAGCGCTAAAAAAACTACAGCATAGAGCTTACAGATGTAGAATGACCTTTTAAATCCCAAACATGATAAGTTCACGTTAAAGCAGATGCATTAGATTAATTAAAATATTCTAACGTAATGTTTTCTGTACACTTTTATTGTGGACAATACAATCGAATCTATTATATTATCCTATAATTGAGTGGTAGTGAGGAAATAATACTTTCTAAACATTTCGTTGGGAATCTAGCTATGAATTTTTTTTTTTCAGATATTTGGAAGGAGTTGATCGTTTTACTGCTTCGTGTGCTGGATATTGTGTTGCAACGTATGTGTTGGGAATCAAGGACAGACACCAGGATAATATCATGCTAGCCAAAGATGGAAGGGTAGCTTGTTGATTTCTCTAATGATGTGTTTTGCAATTTTAAATCAACTACCAATTTTTACTTGAAAGTACAACCTTTTGCAGCTGTTCCATATCGATTTTGGACATTTTTTGGGACACTATAAAAAGAAATTAGGTATTAATCGTGATCGTGTGCCATTTGTTTTGACCGATCATTTCCTATGCGTCATAGCCAAAGGCAAAAGCAATTTCCGTGATAGCCATGAATATAAAAAGTAAGTAAAAACTTATGTATACTCTTATTAGCTTCTTTATTACTTAAAAAACAAAACCAAATTGTTTCAGATTCAAGAAATTATGTACAGATGCATATATTATATTGCATCAACGATCTAAATTATTTATTTCACTCTTTTCAATGCTGCTATGTATGGGCCTTCCTGAGCTGCAAAAGGTATCCTATAGATTTTTCGAGATTGTACGTTTTGAAATTCTGCACTATGTTATATTGTAACAGCTTTTTCTTAATTTATAGATTGTATTACGTAATGATAAGCAAAGTTTTTAGGCGGAGGACATTGATTTCTTAAAAGGAACACTATGCTCTGATATGGACTCCAGTCATGCAGCTACATCGTTTTATAAAATTTTTGAAGAAGCTTTTAGCGGCGCATGGTCAACTAAAACCAACTGGTTTTTCCATTCTGTAAAACATTTATAAGTAGCTTTTGGAAAAAAATTCTACTTAGCTCAAGACTGCTCTTCGACGGTATGAGTAACCACCTGATGGTAAATGATATAGCTTTACATGTCTCAGATTCACTTCTTGTTTCTGTTTTTTTGGCACAATTATTTCTAAATGCTGACAACAAGAGACGAGAACTTATCTGAAAAAAAAGAATTACAGTCTTACATTTAAGATTCTGTATTTTATCTAGTTCATTCCCAAGAAAATCGTGTTCTTTTATATATATTTTGAATGGAAATCCTGTATGAAATATGAAGAATTATTTGCGCTCAGAAAACAGGAAAACTTGGAAACTTCATTTGTCTTGAAATTTATCAACAACGAATTCGGAAATTTTGCATAACAATTTCTGGCTTTGTAATCTTTGCGAAAGGAATATGAATTCGAAATGTGTTTAAAAACTGTTAAAATCTTTGCAAAGTTAAGAATAGATCTGAGTATGGAGAGGATCAAAAACTGATTTGTGAAAAGGTACACTAAAAATTTAACCAGTTTTTCAATATTTAAACTCCTGCGAAATTTCGAAAACATATTCATTAAAGAACTGAACGGAATTAATAAATAAGAATAATTAATAAATAAAAGACTAATAAATAGTCTTTTATTGCACTGATCTGGCTAACATTTATGTGAAATAAATATAAAGTTCGAAGTCTTTCTCAAATCGAATGCTAAAATTGAAATTTACCTTCCGATTCGACGGTCTCTTGATGAATATTCGTGAAGATAAGAGAGAAATTGCTGATACGAAAAGTTATTAGGAAGACTTTTTATCCGAAGTATTTCCGTTACCCTTAATACCCATGGAGAGTAACCCGCCATTGTTTCCAAATTACCTATTTGAAGCATGAAATCTGGTTCGTAAATATCTTCTTTGGCAAGACATTCTGATATTTGCTCGACTGTTATGTTTTCTGGTTTACATTCCATGCACAACTGAAAATAATTCATTGCAAAAGCTTTCAAATATGGAAAATTTAATTTGGAACATTTATGTGATTCTCATGAAATCTTCGCTAATGTAGCGCAGTTTGGCAATTATAACATGAGATTATTGTATTCCGCTGTAACGAACAGAAATCTATTTCGATTACGTGGAAAACAAATTACGGAGTTAAGGTGCGTTTTTTTTTTTTCAATTTTCAAACTATTTTCATTCTATTATTTGAGACTTGTCTAAGCTAATTTAATTCATTTATGTAATTTTTTAACTCTGTATTAGAAAATACAGAGTTAAAAATAATTTTAAAAGAATTGCTAATAAAAATAAACTTTCAATGAATTCGCAGAAGAACATTACTTTTCGGCAAGCTCGAACAATGGATTGCCTGCCATCCCGTACGTCAAGTATTTTTACAGTAGTATTGGTGAGAGTCGGATAAACTATAAAATCATCGGAATCGTGAAATTTCACATCAACGACCTGTTTCGAGCATGCTGTATGCATAAAATCATGAGTGAGCTTTCGCAAAAGTTCACGTCTCGAAAAAATATACGACCACGGATCGTATAGCGTAATTTTAGTGATACCAGCATGAGCACTATGAATAATCAATTTGCTCAAAGCCTCCTAAAAAATATTATTTTAAATCAAAATATGACGTGAGCAATAAAAGTTATCGCAGCTTAATATCTCGAGAAGGGACATATATCAGTCTACAGCATCAAGCTAAAAATTTTAGCTGATTCGTTCAAAATCGACGCAAATTTTTAAAAAATTCTCAAATTAGCTTATAGATAAAAGCTCCATATCTTGGCTTATAAACGTGAATTTTACTGATTATTAAATCCGTTAAATTAATTTGCAAATTTACATTTGCAAAACAATACCGAAAGTAAAGAAATGATATTGCTTAGAACTTTTAATTTATAATTAGCTTGAATTTATAAAAGAAGTTTTAATTTTAACAATTTTATGTTTTTTTTAACAAAATTTTTTGAACATAGAATTTTACCGATTGCAATCAACATTAGTGAAAAATTAAAAACGGAATGACTCATTTATCTTTGAAAATCCTGAACTACAAGGAATTTACATGAAATTTGAAAGAAGTTAAACAAAAAACCTACAAGCGAAATAGAATGTTTATCGGTGTACATAACAGCGATATGATTGGGAAGCTGATAAGGTTGGAAGTTGCTGTCGGTGTTATAGAAAAGACTTCTAATGATAAGTGATGGCTTGGAGATATAATTCAGGATCACTTCCAAAAACGTATATGCAAACCTCAACCATTCCAGCACAACATTCAACATCTCCACTTTACAATTTCACGCACCAAGCAGGTTCCACGTAAACAACTCCCAAATTGCATTTTTTCACAGGCCGCAATTGCGCCATGTCAGCAGAAAAAGTATGGTAACCTGGAAGTAATTTGGAAGATTACATGTTTCTGTATAGGACCATTGAAGGGTAATTAGTATTTTTCTCATAATCTTTCTATTCAAGCATATCATGTCATCACTTTAAACAGAAGGATCTGAGGATGTCAGTTCTCTTTTGATATCTTTGTTATTTATTATTCTTTATTATTTTGCTTGCAAAGTTTTAAGTAAAAGAATTATTAATTCTGTCGCGAACTATCATATCACGAAACTACCAATAAATCGACAAAATCAAATTGTAAATAAACGTTAATGACATTATGAAGCATTCAATTAATTTTATAATCCTCAGATTTATTTCCTATGTCTTTTGTTGTTATCTAAAGTCACATGCTTTGTATACCTGTAAATCATATTCTGTTACCGTATCGCTTCAAAGATGCCATTGTTGTAAATACTCTATGTAAACCATAATTGATTCACTCTTTTATCATTTTGATCTTATGATCTTTCTATTAAGTCATTAGTCCTTCCTCTTCTACTACTATATATAAACTATCAATCCTCCGACTGATGATTCATTTTGTTTCTTCATTTACTTATTCACTTGTTTCCTTATCCATTTTTTCTTTCTACATTAAATCTAAATTGACGTTCGCAACATTATGCTAATTCTAATTTACGTTTGCGTTAGTTAATGTTTTTAATAAAGGTTTAGTTACCTAAGTTTGAGGTGCGAACACAACTCAACTCAACGCAGCTCAATTTAACTATACTCAACTCAACGCAGTTCAATTTAACTATACTCAACTCAACACAGCAATCCCTCGTCTAAACGTTGGATAATATTAGCTAACAATTGACCTCACAAAAATTGACGACAGAAATTTTGGTGTATCCGAGATGAGCTACGAACTCAACGACCTTCAGATTATGAGACTCAAGCGCTCAAAATTTCCGTAGTGAATTTTTTGTGAGATCAATTGCTAGCTAATATTATTCAATGTTTAGACCAGGGATTGTTGTGTTGAGTTGAGTTGTGTTCACACCTCAAACTTAGGTAATTAAACCTTTATTAAAAACATTAATTAACGCGAACGTAAATTAGAATTAGCACGTCATGAACGTGAATCTGGACTTAATGTAGAAAGACGAATTGGATAAGGAAACAAGTGAATAAGTAAATGAAGAAATAAAATGAATCATCAGTCGGGGGATTGACAGTTTATATATAGTAGTAGAAGAGGAGGAACTAATGATTTAATAAAAAGATCATAAGATCAAAATGATAAAAGATGGAATCAGTTATGATTCATAGTAGAGGATTTTACAACAATGGCATCTTTGAAGTGATACGGTAACAGAATATGATTTACATGTAAACAAAGGATGTGTGACTTTAGATAACAACAAAAAACATAGGAAATAAATGTGAGGATTGTAAAATTAATTGAATGCCTCATAATGTCATTAATCTTTATTTACAGTTTGATTTATTGGTTCATTGGCAATTTCGCGATATGATAGTTCGCGATAAATTCATCTCTTGTTTATCATCAGTTTTCTTCGTTTGTGTATTGAAAGATGAACTCTTTCATCACAGTGTGTCATTCTTTTTATCCTTCAGCTGTCCCGATTGTAGATTAGTAAGCTCGCAATTTCGTTGTAAAATCCAATGAAGTTCAAGAAGGAAACAAATTGATCTGTGGAACTTGTTTATTTTCAGAACTTGCGATGGGACACGACCATGGTCCGAAGATACCGTCCTATACAATATATGACAATTATCGTGAAATACCGAAACTCCGAGCACATGAAGAAAGGCTGGCACGAATTGGTTTAAAAGATCCCTGGATAAGGTATGTATTTGTTGGGTGTTTTTGTCTTTGTTATCCAAGTTTTTATCTTTATTTCTTCGCTGTTACATGCCACATTTTATAATAAACCTGAAAAAAATTGGAAGCTAGCTTATTGTGCCCACAGTACTTTTGATATTTATAATTTATTTTCATAGATTATTTTCTTCTATAACTGGAAATTTTTTTGACTTTTTTAAGATTGATTGAAAGAAATTAATTCTATTTAATGTTTTTCTTTTTCAGAAATTACTCATATTTGTTTATGGGACGATTTGCTCGCGATCCATCGGACAGTTTTAAATATATGATTCGTGCTGGATGGAAGTTAGGATGTGGCGTTGCAGCTGCGGTAATAGCCGTTGAAGAATCATACATGTACTGGAAATATGGACATACACATTGGGGAAAAGAACATCATTAGGATAGTAGAATTAAGATGTTCATGTAAAAGAAAGACCATGTAAATAAAAACAAAATTAATGCAGAACAAATTTTATGTGTGGTTTGTATGATTATAGCTGTACATTTTTTCAAAATCTCGGAATCGTTTAATAAACTTTTCTTGAAGCTTTGGAATAGCAAACTTGTTATAAAGCTCATTATCGACATTATACAGTATAAGTTCTATAATAAAGCTTTTATTTCAAATGAAATAGATGAGCTTACTGATAGCAAAAGATACTATAACAATTCAGTTTTTATGATGATGAATTCTTCATCACAGAAGTGGAAACTTTTTTATTGTTTTTGAAGATGCATCACAATTTGTTATTTGTTAGATGTGATTTTTAGAAGCGATAGATGAAAGTTTCTTTTCCATATGTTGAATTCTGAAAAAAAGGCAGGAATTTTGGAAACGGATCGTGGGTCGGTTGTTGTTCTTTTTATTGCGGCAACCAGATTGCTGAAATGAGGGATATTTGGCTTTTAAAATAGGTCACTTGATTGATACTTATGGTAACAACAGATGAGTGGATAGAGATCCCGATGATTTGATTTTGGATAATGTCTCATTTTCAATCCCTCCCTCTATTCTACATAAAAAAGCATGATTCATTGCGATTTCTGAGTTTTCATCCGAGCAGTTCCGAAAAATGATTTTGACGAAATCAGGTTGGTATAATCATCAGTCATTCGTAAAAGTTTTTACCATTTGCTTCTTTTTGTCGATAGTATCTTTAAATATTTTGGAGTTTTCCTCACAAGAAGTTTTTAAAAGTTTCGAATAAACTTCTAGATACTTGCTATAAAGTTTTTGGGTTAATTGTGCAGCTTATTTCAAAGCAAATTTTGCAACAGCTTTATTGTTTAAAAAGCGCAAATTATTCAGCGAAGAATCAATTAAACGCTCTTCTCGTTGCATATTTCATTAGCTTAGGTGCTAATAAATTGTCGGAGAAAACTGCAAAGCAGCTTACTGCTAATAGCAGTGGATGGATTGCTCCGAAAAATGATCAAAACATAATTGTCTTGCAGCGTCAATTCCTTGGCAGGTTCTTCTTTCAATTTTAAAAATTCATATTTATCAAAGCTTACTATCAGTTTATCTTCTCAAGGTAATGTAAGACATCTCATTTGTTGTATTTATTTAATTTGAGAAAAAAGCAAAGTTTAAAGTGCTGGACTTGATTGTGTGTTTCCAATGTACTACAGTATATGCTCGTGAATATGGAAATCGATCAGAGGACAATAGGAAATAGAACAGATGAACCAATTAAGGGAAAAGTAAACTTTGCTTAAAACAAGTTTTCATGATTTTAATGATTATTCGATACTCAGCGCGGCGAGCATAATTAATTTGCTTACTGGAATTATGCAAATCTCGAATATGAATCGATCAAATTTAGTATTATCCAATCAACATATGCGACAGGTTCATAATTATCCCAAGTATTTTAAGTGATAGAATACCTTTGATTATCCAGAACTGTTTGTTATCTCCAAATCTGTTCTTATGATTTTTCACCAGACATGAATTTAAATTTTGTTTGAATGCGAACTTTTAGTTTTTATCCTCAAGATTTTGATCCAGCCTGTAAATTAAAGCTGAACCTTGCACTGAGAGAACTCCCGAGCTTTCCTCATGATATTACATTTTAAATTAATGAAGAAAAAAATTCTTTCAGTCTCCCATTAAAACGAACTGGGATCTGAAACAATACGTTAAACCCTCAAGTGTAACCAATAAATATATCCAAAAATGGCAGCCTTTGGCGTTAGACATTGGCCGAAGCAATTTTGATCGTTTTATAGTATCAGAGAGGAGAAATGATAATCCAATTTTGGATTGGATTACTGGCAAATTTAACAGACGAGGTGAATTTTTGGTGATTATTTTTCATATCCTATCAAATAATAAAAAGACATTGTTTTATTGCATATCCTATCTTTAATTTAATCTCGGACATATTTAAAAAAATGTGCTAAATATCTGGGATGCTGCAAAATTTTCAAACTCAGTATATTTATAGCATAAAAAAATTGTAATGATTTGATGAAAATACAATTGAAAAAAAATAAAACAATTAAATTAGTTATTCCTTAATTTAACTTCGTTATTTCCTATTTTCTAGAACGGTTTATCAAATGAATGAGAATAGTTTTGTAACATAGTTGTATGCCAAATAGCTATATGCTTTGGAAAAAAGTTATTTTAATTATTTTTGCCAACTCCAATTTGTAGTATTTTTTATACACGATATTAATTGAGGTCTGGATTGGTCAAATGGAAATCTGCGATTGGTCAATATAGAGGGCAATAGTATACTTGGATCCGATCTAATTGTACATGATCGTAGCATTGAAATACCTCTCAAACAATGGCTTTATACTTTGAATTCAATTTTAAAACCAAATTCTAATTATACTTAGCATTAAATTTCATTAAATTTCTCCTTTCTCTCTCTCTATATGTATATACATTAATTAAAATCGATGTATTTATCAATTACTAGAATGTATTATATAGGGCTTTTTCTTTGTATTAATTTCTTAATTTTTCTGATAACACGAAATGACATAAGGAAAATATAATGAATTAATTTGATTGTATGGTACTGCTGCGGAAAAGGCATTTGCTTGAGTTTTGGAACTTCAAGTGAAATAACTGCTGATGACCTAGCAAGTGAAGAGTAAAAATAGGTTTGACATATTGGTTTTGATCTATTTATTTTCCTTCGCTTACTTTACATTAGATTTTTTTAAAAAATATTTGATATCAAATTACTAGTGTTAGAATTGATGAGTAGTTGAAAATATCATCAAATATTGTTCACATATTTGACTTCCGATTTAAATACAAAAAAATGAAATGTTTAAAAAAGCTATTGTATTTGTGACTGGGTCACACGCACAGAAACTCGTCTCACTGCTCAAAAGTAAAATGTTACGCCAATTTGTCACTATTTCCCCAATCATTCATATTGGCAATTATATGACCCAAAACGGCAAAAATTGATGCTGTATATTCGAGATCTCCATTCTTGAATAACGTTATGTGATCACCTTCAGTATGATGAAAATTAAAATAATAATCGAGGGCCTTGTCAGGTATATAATTAACTGATGGTATCCCATCGTCAGCCCAGAAACTAACATCACCCTAAAATTATAATTGTTAAAACTAATAAAATACAAATTATTTCTATCACGTCATAAATTAAAAAATACTGTAGATTAAAACTTCTAATTCATTATCAAATGAATCGAAATTGATTCTAACTAATGATTTTAAAATCAGAAAATAAGACGTTATAATTTTTCAGTCTTTTTTTGTAGACAAGTTAGTAAGAACTCATTGAAGCTTTTTAAGAACAAGTTACCTGACTTTGGCTGTCTCTCATACCAAGCAATATACCATATCTGTTCAATAAGCGTACTATTTCATCCAAGCGTTTCCTCTTTAAAAAAATCTTTTCAAAGAAAAAAATTTGATGCAAAAAAATTCTAATTGAAACATTTTATTGAAAGCACTGATTATTTGAAAATGAGAAGTAAGCTATTAAATTGATGAATTTTACTTTAAAATTCAGATTTAAAACTTCAAGACGATGAGATTAATTAGTGGGAATGACTTTAAATTAGTTAAAGAAGTTACTTACATGTTGTTGATTACCACTGAAGGTAAGATGAGATAACCAGTTCGTTGGTCTGAATGCTCCTGTATCGGTTTCAGACACAAAATAAAATGTTTCATTTGTGTCATTTTTATGAGTGTTGTAGTAATGCTTTGCACCCAAAAATCCCTGTTCTTCTGAAGTCCAAAATATACCTCGAATTGTTCTAAATCCAAATAAACTAACAAAGCTGTATGGAAATTTAATTTTAATTATAAGAGAGAGGAAGTAAATAATCACAGAAATATAAAAAGTAAACCAATTAAAAAAATTACTGACAAAGAATAAAGTACTGAAAAATCTATTTAAGATCTGTTTGTTAGCATTTATGTAGTTTGTTATATCAACCGTTTTGGCCTAAAAGCAGTATTTGTTTTGGCCAACTGTTTTAAGGAATGTAAAGCACTCCATATAGCAGCACAGCCACCACCATCATCCATTGCTCCCTGTCCAACATCCCAACTATCCAAATGCGCTGATAACAATACCACTTCCGACGGTAGTTCTTGACCTGATTATTAGATGATAATAATTAGAAGATGAATAAGATAGAAACATTCATTTTTATGCTACGCATGAAAGGATCTTTTATTTAATGTTCTTTAAACATGTTGCGGAAAACAAAAGAATAGCAGAATTATCCAATAATTCAAAAATGTAGTAATTCTTATTTATGTTGATTGCTCAGTAAAAACATTTCAGCTCAGAAGTTTTGGAGAAATTGAGAAAATAGTATTATAGAACCGTTAATTTGAAAGATGATATTTCTGGATGTTGTACGATTCTCGCAATGCGACTTCATATTCATTCGGATTACGATCTTTTTACCCCTCTGAAACATTCTATCGATCATATCGGCTTGTTCGATCGTCAAAGATGCAGCTGGAATTCGTGCACCATCTGAAACACTTATTGGCTAAAAAATTTAGCCATTGCAACTTTACTATTCTTCATTTGAATAAAAGAAACTCATTTATTAAGGCATAAATAAGCAACGGACGATCATTTAAAAGAAGTAAGCGCTAAGAAATTTATTTGACGAATTAAAAAAAGTTTTGAAGTAAATGCCAACAAATGTACCTGCACCGCTGCCAGCGTGAGGTGAATTGATAGAAAATGATGTTATTGATTTTATCAAAACACCAATAGCACCCTTCGATTCAAACAATTTTACTGAGTGGCGATATTTAACCGTTTCTGGATACCCCCTAAATACTTGTGCCGTGACAACAATTTTGCCGCTGACATTTACGGACTGAAACACAACATACGTAAATAAATTTGAAATTTTCTGTTATGATTTATTGAACTATTTTGTTTTGTAATTTAAGATTGCAGGTTTCAAATTCTTTGCTTTAAAAAGCATAATTTTTAATTCCATCTATTTCCCATTTATGATCCAAGTTTTAAATACCTTCAAATCATCAAGGTCGTGAATAACTACTACTTCCCCAATTATATTAGCTGGTTCGGATCCGCCAAGAGCAAGCACATTAAGCAACTGATGTCGCGGCTCTAAAAGCTCGCAGCAAAATTAATTAATACTGAAAATGAAAAGAAAGAAATTATTATAAAAAAGGGAAGTAAATAGTTTGTCCAATATTAAATATCAAAAAAAAATAATTTCAGAATTATAAGTAAAATGTCAGAAATTCAAAGTTCTAAATTGTTCCTTGAAAAGAGAGTAATTAATTGCTAGAAGAGAGTCAAATTCTCTCAGCAGAAGTCTCGGAAAGAAAGATGACACAGTCCACAAGATAAGTTTGAATGCTAAAATATTAGATGAAGTTTTCTTGACTATTGTATCGTTTCTGCAGATAAGACATTGTTTCATTGTAGACAAAATTTGTTTTAAAGGTAAAAAAATAATTTTTGAAGCAATTTGTCAAATGGATAATTATACTTCTATAAATCTTTTTACTCTTCAAATTATTTTTTGCTTTTAATTCATCGCTATACAAAATTATTTTTCTAATACCAATCATTTCCACAATGTCATTTCCACGAATCCAGTTTGGCAGGTTTGGCACTTCTTCGGTGTGCACATCATCGAAACCATCCTTCTCCAAACTTTTTACCAAGAAATCGATTGCTCTAAAAAATTATGGAAAAAAAAAGAAAAAAAGCATTCAACACTTAAAACGATAATTTTTCCTAATCTAATACTTGATTTGAAAAATAATAAGACTTCCTATCAATTCCATTTAGTCATATTTCTCAGCTCTTTTTAAATAATTCTTAAATTCAGAATACATTTTCACCTTTTTCATAGGCATTGTCTTCTGAAAATGATTCATATGAAATATTCGGGAACTATTTACAGAAACTGAAATTCCAAAAGATTTTCTGTCATCTCAAAATGAATCCTTTCACTTTACTACTAAAGATTAATTCATTATGCTTAAAACCAACTTTTCCAGGTTATTGGAACCAACCATACGATGTCCAAAATCATCGACTAGTGTGCTAAGCCATTGATAAGCTAATCCTGCTCCATCACCTTTAGTAATATAACGAATCAGTTCGATGGTATCTTTCCCGAACTATAATAAACAGCTATATTCAACAAGAATAGACTTCATAAATTTGTACTTGTACAACTGATTTTATTGAAATTTATTTAAAAATTGAATTAAAGAGTGAATAACAAAAAAAACATAAAATCGAACAAAAAAAAGTATAATCGATTATTCATAGATACTTCAAAGTTTTTCCCATACTGTAAATTATCACTTTAAAACTTCCTTAGTTTATAAATTTCATTAAAAACTTGATGTAGTTAACTCAGAAATGAGATAAATGAAATTTTAAATTCGCCTAATTAAATTTCACTCATTTCACCAAATAAGGATGAAATTTATCAAAAAAAAAATTTTTTTTTAAAAAAAAACAAATAAAAAAAAAAACTTCACATTATTCATGAACTCCTAAGTTATGTATATAATTTCTGGATTAATCATAGATACATTTATGTTTTGTTTATGTTCAATATGCAAATCAGTTCATAAAAAATAAAAATGAACAAAACTATGATATATAGATTTTCTAACTCATTTCAAGCGTAATAGTTATTTGTCTTGTTTGCTTTTCATGAAGTTTAAATAGTTTAACAAGTCTCAACTTGAGAGTGATTAAAAATTAGGGCATTTATAAAAGCTGATATTGCCCTTTTTTTTTTTTTTTGTGGAATAAAAGAAGTATGAAGTTAAAATTGGATTTGTAATGGAAATAAAGAAAAATTAAAAATTTAAAGTGCAACTAAATATAAATTTACTGCGTCATTTAGTTACAAATTGTAAAAAGTTTGAAGATCAAACCTTTTCCAAGACATAATTTTGACCGGCAACGATAGTTAGTGTAACAATGAATGTGCAGAAAACAGAAAAATTGACAGATCGCATTTGGCAGTATATTAGTAGTAATAAAAAGACCAGCAACGACAGCGAATGTATCAATGATCCTGCAGTAAATAGAAAAAGTAGGCAGATCGCATTTTTACAATGTTAAATCAACTCTTTCATAGTTTTGTTGAAAATAAGAGAGAAAAAGAGATGAAAATAAAATTTACCATTAAATCATTAAAAGAAAAGAGAGAAATGAAGAAGCATATGGCTTCTTGCCCTTTACCTAACTTACTTGAATTTCACAAGTGAATGTTTATTCGACACATAAATCCTTCTTCAAATACGAAAATAGAAAAAGTAGCACTTGTTGAAAACAAACTTGAAGGAAGTCTGTTCCAGTTAAATTGTTTACAGTAAATGTAAAAATTTTCCTTCAATAGCATAGCCTCAGTTTTTTTTTCAGATTTATTCGCTTCTCATATTTTATGGTCAATTTCACACGTGATATCATCGGAAACCTAATGATGCTTCGTCATATTTTATTGTCAATTTCACATGTGGTATCATCGGAAGCCTAATGATGCTTCGTCATATTTTATGGTCAATTTCACATGTGGTATCATCGGAAGCCTAATGATGCTTCATCATATTTTAT
>JARVGP010000528.1:0-38937 GCA_029876185.1 Mansonella ozzardi | reverse complement strand
TCCTCTCAGTGTCAATCAATTATTTCTTTGATGTTGGTTAATTTCTTCCGGAAATCCGAGAATTATGTATCTTCAGTATCAATCGACTATCTCTTTGACTTTTCACTAAAATTTTGTCTCCGTAAGAAATGGAAAGGAATCTCATCCGATTTATCAATACTTCAATTATTTTTTTCAAAATATTTGAAATCATCTGCAGTAAAACAAATTGTGTTTTCAATGAAAAGCAAGATGATATAAGCTTTTGTAAAAACATTTCATTTCTTATCTTTGTCCTAATGCAGTTTGGATTGGAACGCTTTTAAGTGACCTTTCGGAGGTCGTTAAATGGGATGGTTGTTTAGGAGTTGACACACATTGAATAACCATTAAGATATTACAGGGAAGAGAAGCTCTCCGTTCCAAATAACTCCAATAACAACATCCCTTATCTCTTCATTTTCTCTTTGACCATCATCTATCTGTTCTTCTGTCTTTTTCTCATTAGATTTAAATTGAAAGCCATTCATTGCATATGGAATTAATTCATGTCTCACTCATAAACAAGCTCTCTCTCTTTCTCTTTTGGAATAATTTTTCAGAAATGCTCATCTTATATTAAAAAAGCTTTTGGAATAGCAGTATCAGAATAGTAAATTTGTTAGAAGCAATTTCAGAATATTCTGTTCTGTTATACTTGTTGTTATAAAAATTCATTTAATTAAGTTATACTTTTCCAATTTTACTCAATCCTTGTTATTGAAAATGCAAAAATAACGATATGTTAAAAAATAATATAATTTCAATAAGGAGTATATATATATATGTATTTAAACATATCGATAAATGTTTTTTTTTTTTCAGTGATACTTGGACATGCTTATCGCATGCATTTCTCAGAAAATGCCATCTAGTAGTTGTTCAAAAAAAACAATTGAAATTACGGTAAACACATTAACAGGAGATTTCTAAAACTTTATCGTCCTCTTTCTGAATGTAAAGTACACATCTTCTAAATCTCCTTTCAATTTAAATCTAAAATTCAATTCTTAATTTGCCATTCTGTCTGCTATCGATCATTACTGGCCTTTCTCGTCGTTTTTCCCATTCCTTTCTCATTTTATTCTTTCCCTAAGTTCATACGTACTTTATCGAATAGCAATTATGGATATATTAGAAGTTGTCAAATAAATTTTGTCCATACTTTTTTCAATTTTTTGTTAGAAAAAAGCAGAAGTGATCAAACTTTAAGTCAAAAATTAATTGGTAGAAATAAGACAAAGAGATGTTAAGAATTATTTATTCTTTAAACAATTCTTTTCAGTTCGTTCATTTTTTAATCTATTCGAATTGAAAAATATTATGGGTCATCTTATCTGCTGGTCTAATCTTTTCAATCCTTTATCTATCCCTCTTCATTTTCTTAAACCAATTAAAAGTTGCATTTTTCTTTTACGAAAAAAGGGATTGTAATTATCTATCATGTCCCTCTAAATCTCTTTTCTACAATCCGTTTTGGGATAAGTGCTGCATTACTTATCCTAAAACTATATAAGACATACCGCATTGCTTAAGAAATAAGATATAACATATTGCTGGAGGTTACGTCCCAATAAAACTTTTTACTTCAATTAATAGTATCAACGACAAGAAACTGTAAGTATCGAGAACTTGTTTGTTTATCAGTTTTTTCCGTCATTAACGCAGGAATAATTTATTGGGAGTTCAATTAATGTTAGTTAATAATTACTGATTTATAAGTTTGTCTGAATAAACTTCGAAATGATTTCTTCTTTTGCTAGCAGTCTTACATTACAGTGCAGTTTATGAAGTCCAAGTACTTGTAAAGTTTGCTTTCAAAAACTATCTTCTGCAATTTATCTTTAGTTATTTTTCTAATTTAAAATTCGTCAAAATCATTTGACAATTTATTTCTAGGCTCTTGACACTACTGATACAAGAAATATAGTACTAATCTTAATTTATTATAATTCACTGAATGTTTTCAATTCAATTTCAAGCAGTAAGTTTCAAAGTTATGTAAAACGATACATTCTCGATAAAAAGTACTGATTTTGATTTATCAATACTGGAAAATGAATTGAAAGTTGCAGGATAACTAATTCATTCAAAAATAAACCGCGAATAAGAGAATAACTTTTTCCTGAAATATTTTCAACCTTTGACCTTCTGTATTCATTTTTAAATTTTTGTAAAATTCTCTGAATGTTACTTTCTTAACGGTAACTGTGTTTAATTATATTAGTTGCAAATCTCTTGAAAAATCAGAGTGTTGAAAATATTCTGACTAGAATTGTTCCATTACTACGTAGATTACGTAGACCAAGTAAATCGGTAAATAGTGGACAGATCAGAAAATCACACATTATCTTTAAATTTTCTTGCGCATCTCTGCAGTCCTCTTCAGTTTTATTGTGATGTCTAGCAGCACAGTTTCAATATTACCCAGAAAAGCAACTCTTCGCCGACATATGATATCATTGCACCCGATACTTTCATCTATTTCAGCGACTGATGTCAGTGAAAAGTTATTATTCAACATAGTTTTAGTCGCAGCTCCTTTTAGTTTAGTTTGCTGTTTCGATCTTAATGCTTTTTTCGATTATTCTTAATTAAATATATGTAAGTTCAAAAATAAATTACTTGTTAATCTAATTAAAAATGTAGTAGAAGTTAATGTCTCGAATTAATTTATAATGTTGAATAAACTTATTTTTTCTTTTTCTAATTAATTTAATACTCATATCCTATGTTCTCCGAAATTGTATGAATCATTGTACATTGCCATCGCTTTACCAAGATATTAATTTAATCACCTCAGTTTTTTTTATTTTTATTACAGTATTACCAATCATGCTTCTGTGATTCATGAAAGTTTCTTTAACAGACTCGTTATTATTATTTCATTTGTCATTGTTATTAAAAATGAAAATTAAGTGAGAGTTACTTAAAATTTCTAAAGTTATTTAGAATCGTACTCAAAGAAGTTCTCTGTCACTAATTTTTTCCATAAATTAATTTAATATTTTCATTATTAATTAATTCAAATTCATTATTTTCTTGAAAAGCAATGTTTTATGTCGCACAAGTGAAAGTTGGTTCATTATTGATCAGCAGACAAAATGGTAGTTGATAAACACTAAAGTGACGAATGACCTATAACTTTGGAGTCAATCGAATTCCTCTCTCTTGGTTAATTTTAAAGCAGCGTAATTGGTCATGTCTATTCATTTGGGATCGCTGACAGTTTTAAAGTTTCAGTTCCAAGAAAAAAAGTTCGTTTTTGCAGCATTCAAAAAATACATACATAAATTGGACAAAACGCTTTATCACTTCCAAAATAGTTAATTTCGAGATAATCTCCAGAATAGTTAATCCCTAGTATAGTTGACTGGGAGAATACTGATTTTGACTTCATAGCGTTTCTGACGGACGTTTCTGACATATTTACATTTTTCTTTTTCATTATTTATTTAAATTATCTGTTTTATCCATTACGAGGAATTTTCAATAATACATTTGTTGAAGCATATTCATTAATTTGTGAATTATGGATTGTCAGTAATTTTGAACAATTTCATTTCTATTTCTGATTAATAGGAAATCTAAATTGGAATAATTTCCACATCTCATTCTACACATGATTCTTCCATTCCAAAATCCTCTCGTCCCTCCTTCATGAAATTCTATGGTTGATTTATAAAGTCGGTGTACAAAATTCCATGTTTCAATAAATAAAAATTTATGCTTCGATTTGATAAATTTCAAGAAAATTTTAAATAATTATTTTGCAGATTAATTTCTTTTACTTGGAAGTTCGATGTTAAGAGTAAAATTGTAACCCCGAAAGCGCCAATGATAATGACTTTGTACAATAATTACAATGCTAATGATGGAATGGCTGACAACAGCAATGATAGCAACAACAACAATGACAGTATCGAATATACTACAGTTGCAGAGATGGCTAATTCGGCACTGCCATCATGTTCCAGTATAAATGTTATGGCTGAAGGTAGTTTGAGATGGAAAACGAATGTAATACCTGATGACACTACTTCTTCAGCTGTTACTTTACCCAAAAGGGATTTCCATTTCAAGGTATAATCTTTTCATTATTTATGTGTTACTGGACGATATTTCGCAAAAAATTTTATTAGCAAAACTTAACATGTAAATCGGTAGAATCGATAATAAAGACTGTTAAAAATGAATGATTTTGAAAACAAAAAAAAAAAATCGGAGAAATGGAAAAGGCCTCGAAGGAAGTAAATTTCTGGTTCATCTGAACAGTTCCAGTTCTTCCACTTTTCTGCAAATTCATCATTGTCTAAAACAAAATGGGCATAATCATATCAAGATATTTGTGAGAGATACGGCATGTGTAACATTTATTGATATTTATTTATTTATGTATTTATAGGACAAAAGATTTTATTTACATAATTTTGCCAAATAATCGCGATACAGTAAGAGTGCTTTGTATAAATTGGCTAAATTGGTATAACTTTCTCTTGGGCTTACAAAATAAAAGTTGAGTTCTATAGTAGAAATTAAAACATTTTAGAAGTTAACAGAATCAGTGGAAGAATTCGTTATTTAGACTAGAAAACCTGTAGCATCTGTTTATTCAAATGTCTGTTTCACTTTTGACAAATTTCGGGGTAAGTTTGATGACATATTCATTATCAATGACGCTTAATATTCTACTTTAACATAAACAATTTCGATCCTTTTCTAAATCATCGATTGTCTTCATAATTGTTACAAAATATAGGAAAAGTTATATGGATCTTTGAATTTTTAAATAATTGTCGTTTAGGAACTACTATGAATGCGCTCCTACATCCAAAATTTTCAGTAGGCAAAATTTCACTTCTGTCTGTCTCTGAAATCGCAATAATTTACTTGAAATAAGAATCGAAGTATTCATCGGCATATTATACACATAAGAACGCTTATAATTCTCATAAACAAAAATTTAATTTTTAATAGCTAACATTTGCTTTAATCAATGTCTAGTATTTGCTTTAATTTTTTTTCGAACATTTTTCTAATTTTTCACAGTTGTTTAGTCCCATGTATTTTTAATCTAACCATCAAGCAAATATTATAGAATGGACGAAATTCGGTGTCAAAATTAATTCCAACTAATAAAACATTTCGCTTAAGAATTTTGCTACATTATGTCTGAAGGGAAATTATATTGTTTAATCGATAACAAAAATCTTTTGAAAACTTTTAAAAAGTCCTCAGAATTCCAGAAAAGAAACCATTATATTAAATAAATTAAAGAACAAAAAGGAAAATTTATTTAGTAAAAAGAGTTTTGGTTTGTTTGACTGTGCAAAATATTTCAGTTTTTCAGTTTTATGTTAATCAAAAACTAAATGCTTAAATTTTATGAAAATTCTTGACTTTTATTTTTGTAAAGCTCTTATTATTGGCATTTGAGACAAGTCTCTCTGGTCATAATTACACATACATGAGTTGAGGACTAACTAATTTAGCTAAAATATAAAAATATGTTATTGTCCTATCGCTTATAAGATGAATACTCATAATGAAGTGACAAATCATAGTAAAGTTATTTCACATTTCATAGCCAATGAATGATTTGAATGAGCGAAAGCAACAATAATGTGTGACTATTTGTGCATCATATCAAAAATGGAATGTCAATGTTTGTTTATTGACAAATGACCAACACATACAGTACTGGACAAACCATAAACAATTCTTATTCTCTGTGTACTTAGCAAACTAATTTATTTGGCTAAATGCTATTGAAATATTTGATGACTTCTATTCCAATTCACTTTTGAACAGCGATTAGAAATGTCATTTCTGGAAAAAAGGAAAAATTCAAAAGAAAAAAGAATATTCATTTTGTTAGTTAGGAAATGGTAATGAAAGGAAGCAATGAGAAGATTCTGTTGTGATGACAAATGACAACTATATCACAGCAATTACTGTATCTACATTGATAACAAATTATTTCTTGTGAATTGAATTGTTCCGACAGTTTATTTTATAAATCAGAATTATTGTCAGATCATATGTATATATATATAATCCCAAACACACTATTATTACTATTTCAGCGTATTGAAGTTGAAGAAGCGCCGAAATGGTTTGTTTGGCCGAAACGTAACAAAAAAAATAAATCATCAAGAAATGAGAAGATGACTGATGGCAAATTATTAAATTCATCCAATAACAGGAATATTATTTCTCGTCCTGATGTATTACTGTCGAAAAGTTCTCCTATATCAGTTTCAGCAATGCCACAAAATATACCAGATTTGGCAAACGCTAACAACAATCTGCAACAAAATTTTATGGAACAGCATAATACAAGTACCATGATATTGGTTCAACCTGAAAGGGACAATGCGGTAAAAGTACAATCAGGTCAGTGTGTTTGGATATTTCAATTTCTACAGATAAAAGCATAAATTACAAGCTTCCATGTTTATATCTTGTCACGTACATATGCGTTCACAGATACTTAATCCCAAACTAATACAATTCATTTTCTCTTTACAATCTTTGCTTATTTTTCACGTTTCATAATACATTTATCTTGCAGCTTCACAGCAATATCGGCGGTACGAGATGCATTATCATAGTATGGATGATGCAGCAACTGGTACAAAACTTATTAATATATCCAATTCAGAACAAAATTCCTATATTATGCGCTGCCGCATTACAGCCAGAGTTGATAGTGAGCATCGTATTTCAGGATCTGGTTCAACTACTTCTCAAACATTTAAAATTTTATCAATTTCAAAAAAAAGCTTGGAGAGCGGTGATGATGATGAATTAGATCTTTCAAACTCTGTCATTTCGAATTTTCAACAATCACATTCCACCGATAGTATTTTCATATCGACCAACAAGATCTGGTGACATCATTAAGAACAACTAATAAAAGACGCTATATTTTGGGAAGATCTTCTGCGGCCATTAAGGATTCAAGGTCATTTCCGAATTTTAGTCATGAAAATTTTTTGTCATTAGTTCATTGGCCAAGTTTACTGACTGATTATTCTGTCCTGCCATTTATTGATTGATTATCTCATCCTGTGATTTCCAAATTTCAGTTATGAAAATTTTTCGTATTAATTCATTGGCCAAGTTTACTGATTGATTATCCTATCCTGCCATTTACTGATTAATTTATCTCATCCTGTCATTCATTCAAGTTTTTATTTAACATCATATCAAGCGCTAAATATTTGGAATTTAATCTTATTGCTCATATTTAGTAGTTACTTACCTATGTTAATTAATTTTAAAATATCCGTTTAACTGTATTCTAAGAGGTACTGTATATGTTCATTGAAACAACTGTAAGATATCATTTGTGCTTCAGTTAATCACTTCTTTAATTCATGTCTGAATGAGCTGTTTCATTAATGGGATTTTCATATTAAAATAAAATTTTTAATTGAAATATTTGCACCTGCATAATAATTGATCATTTATTTCTCGTACCTATCCATATCATTCTTATATTCGGGTTTCTTTTTTGATGATCCCAAATATGTTTTATTTTTATCTCTTATATTTATTTTTCTGTTTTTGCTTGTTGAGCTTCTATAATCGTCTTAAAAAGAAGTGACAATCAAGATATATGACAACTGCATTGCTCCCTTTCTCTTCTTTTATTCGCCTCTTTCCTCTTTAAGTAAACCTCTTTTATCTTATTACTGTCAAACTTTTTATATTGTTGTTTGGACAAGCTTCCTGTCAAAATTTTGAATTATTTTTCGATAGAATAGTAAAAAACATGCTTGTTTTTTATGTTTTAAACTCTGACACATACCAGCATCTATAAGTGTCTGGAGGACCAATGAGATGTAATTAAAACATTTAGAAATCCATGAATATTTGAAGTGTAAACCGGACTCACTTCAATCATCTTACAGAGAATAAAGTTACTTAATATCAAGTTCGTTGTTTTGCCCAGAGTGTCGGTGATTTGATACATTCTTATCACGATTTTTTCAATTCTTTACAACTCGTGAAATGTGACTTCAGTAATTTTCTCATGTCATAATTCATCTCATATCTTATTATATGTGCTTCTTCATCATGCTTGTCTTTTGAATCGATGAAAAACTTTGTTGTTTTACACTCTTACCTTTCACCTATCATTTAATAAGGCATTTATTTTTTGTGGATACTGTCTCCGGAAAGAATGATCTCCTGCGATGATGCCATTTTGCATTTCAGTCCCTATAAATATTTATTCAACTTTCTCAGCAAAGTTTAGCTATATCTACTACTTCTTGAAAGGGAGCGACACCTGAACTGTCACATTTAAACATCTTATTTCTTAAATCATAAATTCTTTTCCAATATCTCTCCTTGACGGTCAATATCACTTCACGTAATAATGGATTTGTTAATTGTCAAAAACAAACGAAGCCATTTGAAGTACCACAGATTAAATAAGCATAAAGGATGGCAAATTAAGATGCGAAGTTAAGGATTTTTGTATTCATTATGCTTCTGTATAATATATTAGATTTCATTAAATATTTCTGATAGTTAATTTCTGAATCTTTTCTGATCACATTCCTCTTCACTTCTGTTTTCATTAATTTTACTGCTGTAGTTTTGCGAAAGATAATTCATTTGGTCTTTTAGTGCATTTGTTAAAAGACAGTGAATATTTATGATTTTCAATTATCGTACTATTCTATTCGATCGTTCTGAAATATTTCATTATGCATTGCACTTTAGTCAAGCATATCCTTCAGGCCTTTATCACTTTGGCTTGTTCCATTTCCATTTTTCACTTCTTGCAAATATCGATCAGAAGAGCTCATTTTTCGCAATGAAATTTCTATAATCAGCAGCAGATTTCATTAAATCTGTCAATGAACAGTTAGTCTTCTTCGACAGACATTAAAATGAAACAAATTTGTTACCAAGACTCGAATGAGAATCTGTCCCAAAGTAATGCTTTATAATTCATTTTTCATTTATTTTCGCTTATATCCAAAAACGCTTCAACTTTCATTAAATATCATTGACTTCTGTAATTCATTTATATCAAATACTTTTCCAAATTTCTTCACTTGAATAGATGATAAATGGTTAAAGAATAAGATTTATCTATTTCTGCATTCTATGATGATCTACTGGTAATTAGATCATGAGAACATTGGGAAGACATTCGTGTGCTCATATATTTAGTAGAAATGTTTGAAAATAAGATTAAATTCCTTCTAAATCTGTGCAATATTTCATTTGATCTTTTAAAGTAGATATTGCTCTCTGAGCTAAAAAAGAGTTAAATCACTAGAGCAATTAAAATCATTATTCTATGGATTCTATTTGATTAATGTCTTTTATTGCATATTTTAGTATCTGAAATCATTTTAAAAAATTCGCAGGAATATTAATATTAAAAATGTTGCATATGACGAATAAAATTCCTTTGTTGCATAATATCTAAAAATTACCAAAAAGTTATTAAAAGTCTTCCTGACACAAAGTAAAATTTGAAGAAAGAATTAAGACGGCTTAGGATAAAAACAAATTAAATTGTTGGTACGAAATGATTTATTTCCATTTTCTGTATGAAATGAACTACGAGCAGTCATATATCTGAATGAAGCAGCAAATAAAAGCGATTCCGCAACTTTAACATATTAATAGGAAATAGAATGGCAAAGTGAACTTCGATTTGCAAATTCTTAGAATTTTCAGGACTGCAAATTTTATATTCTTAAAAATCTAAAAATCCTTGGAACAAAGTATAATTAAGACAAATAAAAGATGGCATAATAAATTCAACAACAATAAATCCAAACATAAAAAGAAACAAATTTCATGTTTTAATTAATGTTCAAAATAACATTAATTAAAAATATTCACAGACAAAAGTTAAACAACTATACAAAAAAATCAGTTGCCAAAAAGTTCAATAAATTGCAAATCCCGAACAACAATTCAAATTAAAAGTGAAAAAAAATCACGAATTACTTTCGGTGATATTTTCTTTTCTTGATTCAGGTAATCAACAGCGTGCAATATTCTTGTCACTCTCGTATTTAACATGTGGTTTAAATATTTATTTTAATTTATTGATTTATTTAGATGCCTTCAACTCCATGCTTTATAAATTACCATAAATATTCGGATTTGCTACGATTTTCACGATAGCAGTTCTTGATACGGTCAAAAACATGCAAACAATCAATGTATTGGAATGTATTGCTCGGGTTGCCAAGATGTGTCGTACAAAATATCATGCAATGACCATTTCTGTATTCTGCGATGCCATTTTTTATGCAACAAGCGGAATGATCAGCCTACAATATTTGATAAATGATAGATTGCATGCATACTGGGACATACTTGAATTTTAAATTATTATTAAGAAATAAAGCAGTTAATATGTTCATGTCCATCTGTAATATTTTGTTTAATATTGAAAAAGAAAAGAACATAATAGAGTGAAAAGTTCTAGATTTAATTTAAATTTCGATTTTAATGAAAAAACACAACACACCTTGGAAGTGGCACAATTGAAAACTATTTCGAGCTCATAAGCAGGACACTGATTTAAAATCACTGCAGTTACAAGCTGAAATAAAATTTAATACGACAATTGAATCACTGGTAACTAATCAATAAAGTTAGGTCATTTATAATATTATACTTCTCAAATGGATCTTTTTTTTTTACTAATATAGAATTCTTATAAAATTTACTAAAAATCAGAAAAGCTAACTTGTAAAACAAATCATGCTCATTGAATGGTCAAGAAAAGTTGATTCCTGATGTTCAGAGAACGTTTTTATGATTTAAAGTAGCTCTATCCTTTCCTTAATTTTTTCCAAAAAGTATTTGGATTTTTACATTCATCAAACTTCTAAGTTTTGGACTTCATTTAATTCCTCAATCAACACTTCAATTTACAGGAAAGTTAATCGTTATGAAATTTATAATAAAGGATTATGATAAGACATAATCAATCAGAACAGATGAAGGAACTTACCGATCGATCTGTGAGCGCGTCATAGTTACATAAAAAATGGCAAGATGATGAAAGATTTTGTTTTTTGCAACAAAGAGAAAGTTTTCGATTTGGTGACAAAGATGATTTCTTTGGGACTAATGCCAATCCTTGTTGCAGATCAATACCTTCAATGATTTTGCTCAATTTTTAGTTAATTAAAAAAAAAAAAAAAATGTCAAAAAAGCATTGCGGTGAAGGAAATGAAAAAATGGCATTACTCCGAGAAGATTTTGATGTTGTTGAATTGAATAAATCTGGTTGTGAAATGAAAAGATTTGGGAATACCGATTTCCAGAACTGCAATTTTCACAAAATGGTTTTCAATTAATCGAAGAAGCGGAGATGGATTGATGAAAGAGAAAGAGAAAGGCTGTTTGAATCCAAAATATATTTGTAGCGTTTGATAGAACAGAAAATTTCTGATTTAAGAAAACTTGATATTTTGAATTTTACAATTATCAGTTTTAAAAATTTAAAACCGGATTATTAAGTATTCCGAGTGGATCCCAAGGATTGTAGTAAAGAGTTGGTTGTACTGCATCATGTCTTTGTGCTCGAGATAAGTAGTAGGAAGTAGAAATTTTAGAACCATAAGAATCCTTTTTATAATGATAACTGTTGTGTTTTTGTTGCTGCTGATAAGAAGATGATCGGCTATAATGCATTTTCCAAATAAGTCACAGTGATTGTATGCAGTGACTTTTACCAATATATGATAATTGTTCAAATAGATTAAAAAAAAAAGGAAATTATATATGATTCAATATCCATGAAATCGAGTAACGTACGGTGGATTTGAGCTGCCGAGAGTTTGAGCCAAAGCGATTTTATTTGAATTGCTCTAAAAATTGTAAGCTAAAATAAAATTTTGTGGTAAACTCTTTCTAAGAGAACTGGAGACTTACTTTAAGTAAGGATTTCACAGAGATAATCAATTATGCAGAGAATAATAAAAATCAGAAATATTAAACGTTTATAAGATGAAAAAGAGGGACACCGACGCTTCTCCTGAATTCTGTTGGTCTATGTTCAACTCGCATCTTTGACAATTTTGCTACACTTTTCCAAGGTGCACTGACATGATTAATTTTTCCAGTACGGTATCTACTAGCACTGTCATCTATAAAAATAAAACGCAAAAAATTATGGTTTTATTAAAATTATGAAATTAAAAAGTTTGTCAAATAATATATGATAATGAATTATTATAATTTCGAAGTTGAATTGAGAAAGCAAAGTGGCACCATAAAAAGGAGTAGCAGTAGTTGCTGCTGAAATGTATAAATGAGGTGCATGTGATGCTCGCAGTGAATGATTCTTGAAATTTCTGTAAGAGAAATTAGATATGAATTTGATGATTTTAATTTCTAGATTCAAATCAACTAGTTAACTTTCCTATTGGTTAAGTAAGATTGATGATTAATCAAATTGTTTAGATTGTTCTCACTTTTTGTTGCTCGAATTACCAACGAATGCTTTTCTTCTCAATGTAAAATTCGAAATGAAACCAACCGATTTTGAAGAGGCGATAGTCTATACGATTTCTTCATGAACGATGGTGATTCGGCCCTTGGTGCTACTAAATTTTTAGCAAGAAATAAAATAAGATTTATTAAAATTTCTTGATAGCAAAATCCGCCTTTGATAAAGAAATTGTAATGCTGATAGTTCGAAGTATAATCAAATGCCGAAAATTTTTTTCCAAAAAAGTTAATAGGATCAAGATGAGATTCGAGCAGAGACCCTAATTAATTAGCCATCGCTCAACCATTCGACTACCTGACCATTTGCTAACTTACCAATTTTATCTGTTATCCATTGCGTTTTTGCTTTATCACTGGAAATATTTCTGATTGAGTGGGGTAATTTTCTAATCCGATTTCGAATTCGAGAAGTGGGAGAAATACTCATCTATAAATCTTGTTATTAGTATATAGCATATCGTAAAGTATATCAGGAGATTGAATGGTTAGCATCAGTACCAGAAAATTAAATTAATATACATTCCGTGTCTTCCAATGCAGTATTACATTATGGGGTTAGAATAATACCCATACTTTGATTTCTTCCTAGCGAATCTTTCGGTGGGTTTCAGTTCCTACGTATCACGTAAAATTCCCCCAATGATTAATTTCTGGCAATTTCGAAATTTCTAGAAAGCAAGCAATGTATTCATTATAGTTTATTTGTGGATTCTACAACATTCACATGCATCACAATATGCTTCTAAGAAAAACAGCTTTTATGTTGGCATAAAATGTCAAGATTGAATTTCCTGAGACAAACTATTTTTTTTCTGTTGGCATATGATTATACTTACTGCTGCACCAGTAAACATTACAACACAGTAACTGATCCATAAGAATAACGTTGTAAGTTGTTGCATGGTGTCGAGAAAAAAGACAAACTCTCCGCCAACGAAAGATCGAAATGAAGGATCACTTCAGATTTCGGAATTAGCTTACCAAATCCACCATCTGCAAATTATTAACTCTAATAATTGAAAAAAGCATATGCTATCGTTATGGCAAATATGACTACAACAATGAAATTAGAATTTTCTTAGTTTTCGGATTCAATATTTTAATTTATTTCATTAGATTTATCTATTTGATTTATTCTTTTCATATTTGTTTAATTGAACAAAGTATATTAGCAATGAAGAGATGATATTGCAGAGAACAAATGATACTTTGACCGAATATACAAAGAGAACTGATCAGACAAATTTCGCAAAGTTTTTGAATCACCAATAGGTTTTACATATTTCTTCACTTCAGTCCTAAGACTGTTCGAGATGATCTGGAAATTTTGGGGAGGGAAAGGTTTCATATTGCGGGAAGAAAAAAATTTGTATGTCCACATAATAGTTGTAATGAACGCATAGTATGTTACAAAGAAGATCATAAAATATTCTGTATGCTATTGTCACATCCTCAAATAAATGATGTTAAAAAAGTAGGAAAAAAAAGTTTAATGGACAAGGATAAGGAATATATGAATGTTGAAAGGATTCCATTCCAGATTCTGTAACCCTTCTGTTCTCAATTCTATTTCACTCTGCATATTTCAACCTCCGCTCCTGACACCTTTGTCACCAATATCTTCACAAAACAGGTTTTTTAACGGTGAATTACCATAAATTCTTTCTTCTTTACTTGAGAATGTCTTAGAATCTCGTCAATTGTTCATTTTTCACAATGTTCGTTTTTACCGTCCACTGCTATCCACTTGGCTACTCATAGCTGACAAATTAATCTAATGAAAAAACTAATCTAATCTTTCATGAAAAGCTTAAATTAGTTGAGAACCCATTTAAGGGATAAAATGCTATCCATAAAAGTATTTTAATTGTTTCTAATTTCATATTCTAATTGTTCTTTGGAAAATCCGTCTTAATTATGATTGCTTATAAAATACACAATTATAATTTATTCTTAATCCTTAATTGCAATATTGTCAAATTTCAGAAGCAAAATGAATGAAACTATGAGTGTCAAAAAAAAAAGGAAGAATTTTAAACTTAATTTTTTGGTTGTTGACACATATTTGTATCAGTTATTGTTATGTTTCTGACTGCACCAAATAATTTAATTGCTTGGCATATTACACTACATTTCACATAATACTCTGCCAAGAGATAATGGTCACTCTTCAACCATTTGATTCAACTAAGCACTTTTGGTCAGATCATTGTCACCTAATACTTCAAAGTCATAGTTTATTGAAGTTAATCATATCAGTCGGAATAATCTTCAAAGATTGATGGAAAATAAGGTGTAAAGATGATTATACCAACTCTTCCCTTCCTTAGACCTACAATAAATTGTCAACTCTCCCAAGAGAAAACACTTATTACTCAAAAGTGTACATCGAAATGGAATCACAGATTGTACTTTTATTAAACATGATTCATAAACAACTCCGAAAAAGTAAACATTTCTTTAGTATCACTGCATATCTCACAAGTTATAAGAAGATTGGAACACTAATGAAATGGAAGTATTATGATTTGAATGGCAAATTTCTGGAAGTTAGTTTTTTTATTTTTTGGGATAATTTGTAAGAATAATTTATATAGTTTGAAATAATATTAGCGGTATTTATGTTTTCCAATGCTTCTTAGAAATTTATAAAATATCGTCATGAATTTTAAGATAGAAAAAGTTGATCTTTGATAATTAATGATGAAATTTCCATCTTCATTGTTTCATTGCATTAATCGAATGATTTGTTCAATCGAGAGAATGGTAAAGCAGATGGCATAACTTCGATGTTTCATAGCGATTTTAAATGATCTCATCAATTAGATAATGACGGGATCAACAGGGAAATTTTGAAAAACAGTTCTGATAAGTTTTTAATAGGAAGGTTCGAAGAGAACTTCGTATTATCTGATATTTTTGGAACACTCAAAATTTCAGAGATATTTCTGATTGGCTTTATATTTGTCATGAGTTCTCAATGAAGTGCCAAATAAGCAACCATTAATGATTTAAAATTGAAAGTTTCCTTGGTTTGCAAAGTACAATCTGAATGATCTGATAAGATTTTGTTTTCTGCATAATTATTATTCTTGTAACTTCCAATTGAAGCTTTGTTCGTATAATGTACCGTAATAACATTAACTAGCTTTTCAAATTTGAACAATCTTTCAGCCAAAATTATCATCCAATGCAAGAATACTTTAATGATAGTACTAAACAACGAGAAATGTGTTTTATTGCATTACTGTAAACTTCAAACTTAGACGGGGTCAGGGATCATTATTTGTTGTTGTTGATCATGTGGATCATTGTGTGGTCAGGGATCAAGTGGAGGACTCAAAGAAATACATTCATAAATATTATTGCTAAGGAATGTATCGTTTAGGGTAGATTTAGAATTTCTAAGTTATGATTTAATGTTATCCAGAATTTGTTTTTTGTTAGTGTATTTGCTATTTTTCCTCGAAAGTCAAACGCAATTTGAAACGAAGCCGTTGAAACTATCAAACAGTAGAATTTTAGATAAAACGATGATATGACACCATCAAATATATCGGTATCACCTGCAATATGTCGAATATGTCGTAGTGGAGAGCAGTCGATTGCATATGATAAATCCAGTGGTGGTGAATCATTAATATCACCATGCCTTTGCAAGTAAAATGTTTAATTCCTGATTCTCGAACATCTTGTATGTAAATTGTCAGCAATCCTTCTGAATGCTTATTTACAAAATGATTGCAAATAGTTTGAAATGGGCAGTAAAAAAGATTTAATTAATCTTATTAAATAGCATACTCAGGCGGACATTGGTATCTATAATTTCATTGTTCCTGATTATCAATTACTTTCAAGCTAAGAATTACATTTGATACATAATGATGTAGAGGAACGATAGGCTTGTATCATCGAAGTTGTTTGGAACGCTGGCTTGCATCATCCAATAGAAGCACATGCGAAATTTGCGATTTTACTTATCAGATTGCAAGGTACTACTTCCTGTTAGTTTTCTGGAATTTTGCTCTGAATTGAACTTCAAGCAACAAAATTCAAAGTAAAAATTAACTGTCAGTAATTCAGTCGTGAACTCTTTTCAATTTGCTGATTTCCCAATTTTATTAATCCATTAATTTACTGATTGCTGAATCTATTTTAGAAGCATTCTTGGAGATTCTGTTTAAAAGAATGATAAAGAATGAAATTTCCAATTCCTTCGCGTTGCTTTTAATCAATTAATGTTACTTCTCATGCAGCAAATTGAGACATTAGTTACATCCAAACATAGAACAATCCTCAAGCAACTTCAGAAAGCAACTGCACTATCAATTAGTAGATAGATCGCCTTCGCATCAACTGGGCATTTTGAATAGTTAAAATGATAAAACACACATATCAGTTGTATCAGTGTGACTTTTGTTGTTCTTAAATCTTATTAATTTATTGATTTGTTTGAAATGAATGAGAATTAAGTCAATTTTAACACAGAATTTGATTCTATTTTTGACTGGAAAAGCTGATATTTAAAATCAATAAATTTCCTGAAATTTACAGACGATATCGCACATTTTGTGAATTCATTGGAAGCAGAGATTCTTATTTAGAACGTCGCAATTTAATTACTGATCTTATTTGCTTTGTGTTCTTTACGCCAGTTGTTATCGGGTGTATCACATTATGTTTATCAACAGCTTCACAGAAAAGATTGTGGAATGATGTCGCAGGCTTTCAAACTACTAGTTTGTTTTCTCTTTTCTATGTGTCATTTTCTTTGCATCAAAACTGCAAAAACCAGATCAATTCAAGAGATAGGTGATTCTTTCTAATCCAGTGAATATTGCTAATAGGCTTATGGATTCTATCAATTTTACTATCAATAGTATACTCTGTATGGCTTATTATCATTACTATATTTCATATCAAAACTTACCTCAATTGGCGCATCAGAAATGAGGCAAGTTCATTTATTTGGTAATATCACTACTTTCAGTACTATAGAATATGATTTACAATCTATTGAATCGCTAGATTCAATGATTTATGCCAATTTTTTAGAGTTAAAAAAGACACAATTGAAATTTCTCGAAGTATTTTCTCAAGTAAATTAAAATTAAATTTGCAGATATATTCCACTTTTGCCTATTTTTTATTCGAATATTAAACTTATGTATTTTTTGAAATAGTATTTTTGAAAGAGAATTTAAAATGAATCAAGTCTCAAATTTTTGTAGGAAATACTAGTAATAGATTTGGAATCAATAAATGATTCATTGGGAGCAATTGATGGAGTTGAAAGACAACGAAGCGAGAGACTTCTAACGTATGCGGTAAATTTTGGCAGCTTTGTTGGAAAAGATTGGAAGGTCAAAAGTCAATGGACTTCTTCATTCGATGTATCTACACTGAGCACAAGTTCTGTCGCTCTATTCAGTATTTGTTAGGATAAATGTAGATTTATGCGCTGATTAATTTCTTCGATAAGTCTTCTGTTGAAATGATTTTTCTGAAATTTTTTACTTCATTGATTTTCCAGATGCATTTGTGCTTTCACTTGCGCTCTTTTGTGCATGATTTATGCAGAAGAAATTTCAGTGCTTCATCTACCAATAATGCTAATTCAGGTGAACTTGATTGTAACAGTTAAAATAGCTCAATCGCAAACTGTTTTTGTAATATTAGAAGAAAATCAATTCATTTAATTTGCCTAATTATTTTATTTCCTTAACAGAGTACTGCTAAATGATTCTAGTTGCTACCAAATTCTTTTTTAGATAAATCTGACTCTAGGGGACGTGAGAGACGAACAAGTGTTTTATCAAGTATTACGTTAAGTATGAATTACAATGATTTTGTAACTCATCTGCAACCGGAAGAAGGTGCAATTCCTATAACCGATTTATATCAACAACATACATTGGCTTCGACTCCTGTACCCAAGCAAGAAGCAATCGTACCCTTGCAGATTTTCGAATATCCTCCTGTAGACTCTCACCTTACGAGATCTAATGTAGCAGCATGAACGATTCGAAGATGAGTGATAAACCTAGATCATGTATAATTGCTAGCTTTCTGCTTGTTTACTTGAAATTTTTGCCAACCTTTTCTAAATGTCCACATATTCGAATATATGTATCGCACACATATTCCTTTCGGTTTTTACTTAATTTAACAGTTGCTTAATCAGTATCTGTCATGACTGTAAACATTCCAGGATTTCATTTTCTTTTTTGTCACTCATTGTTAAAGTAACTTTTATCTTAATATTGAATGCTTTATCCAAATGAATGACAATTTTAATGAATAATGTGGCGCCGAAATTGTATATTTTATGCAAATATATGTTTAATATTGACGAGAATGCTATTGTTCCATTATCTTTCTCACATTTTTTCATGGTTTTTTTATTTGATAAATTTGATTTTGGAATACCTGTTTTCAAAATTCTTAGAATATTCAATTATTCAAATAAGGGAGTTAAAACAGACAAGTATAAGGTTTGAGCCTACAGATAAAAGATTTAGAATCGTACACTAATACCAATACAAGAGAAACTGCAAACATTTCGATAAGTCAATAAGGTACTGAAGAATTCATCGGTTTGTAAACACTAAAATAGCATCTTTTTTCTTGAATAAAGATGAATACGATAATAAATTATTATTGAACGATAGCTTTTCTATGCCATTTCTAATCAATAACTTGTCAAAAGGAATTTCGTCACTTTTTATTTCTTTCTAAGGAAAATAAAAATAAAAGTGGATCAGGAATGAAAAGAACAAAAAATTATCTTCTTTTCATTGCTTTTCATTCGCCATATTTAAGCTAATCAACTTTAACAATCAGTCGAGTATATCTGACAAAGCTATCTGAAAATATATTATTAATACAGTGCTAAAAAGATATTCCCAAAAATGGAAATAGGAAGAATGTCACATTTTTCACTGGGGTATGCAATCTTAGATCAGGCGCTCATTTAGGAATATTTGCAGAGAATGACGAACTTTAGTTCTATAAAGAAATAATCTATTATTTTATTTTAAAGCAATATTTATTATTCTAAGATTGTTATTTCATTGCAAACAGATTTGTTCAGATTTGTAAACAACATGCATCAATTAAAATTGCAATTAGATAAGCAGCTTCATGTAGTTTTCAGATCAAACAGATAGCTAAAAAGATATGATATAATGAAGATTTAGAATATCCGTAGTAGCTCCATGACGATCATACATTTTCGTGTATTATTATGATTACCACAGATGCAGGACAAATCTTTGGAAGTTAATTTACTATTCTATTTCTTTAGATTGAGAACGAAAATGCCGAGAGATCAATGACAAAATATAGATCACAATCATGTAAATAATTTCACGGAACAATTTTATTCAAAAGTTTTGCCGTATTCTCCTCTGCAATTAAGAAAATATTATTTTCGTGTTATGTGCATATTTCATAGATATTGTCAGCGGGATGATGATCTACTATTACTTCCTTTATCAGAGTTTGTTTGGCTTAGTGTAATATTTGCTTTAAATAGTGCATATCTACAATATAGTAGTAATATCGGTATTTCAAGATTGATATTATCAGTATTTTAAGTTTTGAAGATTGACTGAAAGAATTTGGCAACATTTCGTTATTATGATTCATTTCGATGCGATAGTTCAGACAACTATTTTTAATAAGTATAGCTATTTATAATATATAAACTCAGAAATTGTATAAAACATTTCTTTCATACCTCCGACAGATACCTTAACAGTAATGAGTGATACTCGTATGATTCCGGCCATGATATGTTCATGCATACAGTAATATCATTAGAAATTTAATTCCATCAGTGAACAAAAATTACACCAAGTATACAAGAATATACAGAACTAACTGAGAGGAGCAAGTTCACAGAGACTTGTATAATAGAGGAAATTCTACGACCAATAAGAATACACCCATCCTTTCCCTTATAAGACATGAATACAGTAGACGCATGTCTGGTATTTGCATTAATACATATTTCTTGCTCTCAGATAGCCCTAACAATTATCGGTTTATAAAGTATCATATTAAAAAATTGTTGATAAAAACTTTGATAACAATTTTCAAACCTAACAATTACTGTTCTCCCGGATTTCAGCTTATTCTTCTGCCAGAAGATCAGAAAGCAAAAACAAGCACTAACAACAAAACAGGACATCAATAATTCACAAAAGATATTGATTTATCGATACAATTTTGATAGAGTGATCAATATAAAATTTCAAAAGTATACACAAGTAAACAATAACTTCTTGTTCAAATATCTTTGTCTCTAAACTTTGATTCTAATTAATAAAGGTTGCTTGAAAAATAACTCCTTGTTCCAGCCTTTTACTCCTTGCTAAAAATTTTTAGCAACCTTATATAATCTTTCTTCTCGAATCTATTTAAATGTGAAATCATACTGCATTAACTCGTAAGATAAACAAAAAAGTAAAAAAAAAATACTATAGACATTAATGAGAATTTTTTGAAAGCCAACAGAGCATTTATCAGTCAGAACTTATGTATATTTTTTTAAAACATTCTTGAAGCTAATTTCATTGAAAAAGGATCTTTTCGAATTTAATGAAAAATGGCTTGAGAGCGAGCACCTAACTGATCAGTGGAGATATAGACAGATTTAAATCGATTTTCTTTTTATGGTTTCTTGAAACTTCGAATTCAATCTGAGACTAAGCTCCAACATATCATCGATATACTGATCAGAAGAACCCATCTAGTTTTTACACATCCTTCCACTCATTCACGCTGAGATTAAATTCAATAACTTATTATAGTTTCCATAATTTTAACGTGATGAATTCATGAATAGTTAGAAGACCAATAAAATGTACAAAAGATATCTTGACAAATGGCATGCGTTTATTCTTTCCGTCGTTTCTTTGGGATATTACTATCATTCTCTTTTTCAATACCACGTATTTCCATCGGTTCATCGATAACCCATTGATCTTTATTCTCGGTACGGATCACTGTAGAGGTTCCATCAATAAATCGAGTTTTGAAAAGTACATTTGCGTGATTAAACATTCCATCTTTCAACGATACTATGATAAACTGAAATCGCAAAACAACAAATACTTTTAGCAGATAAAACACATTACATTGATGTTTTTTATAGCTACGAATAAAATATAAATTGAGAAAACAGAGGAATGAGAGCAACCTAAGAGAAGAAAAGCTTTAAAATTATTCGAGGTTTTTGTTTCTGAAAATAATAATAAAAAACAACAAGAATAAAATATTTGTAAAAAAAATGTTAAAAATGAAATGAGTATGCAAATTGCATGAAGATATAAAACTCTACCGCATTTTGTTCTTTCCCTACCCGTTCCCTTATTTCCGTAGCTCTATAACCTCTCTTCAAAAATAATTAATTATACACCTGTGATTCTTTGAAATGTGTTTTAATCATAGCACCAATATTTTGAGTGTGTGACAAATCAAGCGCGGCATCAACTTCATCCAGAATATAAATTGGAGCAGGTTTAAATTTCAGCATTGCCAGTACTAGTGATAAAGCAACTAATGAACGCTGACCTGAAATAATCCACAAATTAATTTTGTTCCATAAAGAAAAATAAGTTCAGCAAACACAAGTTTTAAACTGAATCTTTAAACTAATCTTCCCGGTAACACTTATATATTCAAATCAATTTAAATCGCTATTTTTAAATTATGCGAGACGTATGAGCAATTTTTATGTATTCGTAAATTCAAATTATGTTAAAACGACATATTATCTTATAAAATCCATTCAGCGAATATCTACTACTATTCAAATGATACGAATAAAATATTTCTACCAGAGTAATGTGAATTTTCAAAAATGATCTACGAATTTGCGATGAATTGCAAAGTACATATATATAAAAACCGACCACCACTCAATTCGCCGAGTGAATCCTTCCATTTGTTTCTGAAAGCGACCTTTACTTCCAAACCACCCAATGCTGTAGTAGCACCACTGGGAGGTTCCAGCTTTGCACTTGTCCCGGGCAGTAATGTAGAAAAAATGTTACCAAAGTCCTATAACAAAGAAAAATATTTATTTTCTACAAGCCCATAGATTCCACAAAAAATCTAGCCCCAAAAAAACAGAAGAAAATTTATTGAAAACATAACCTACAATCACTTAACAAGAGCTATTAAAAAAAATCTTCATTTAGAATATTCGATAAAAAGGTCATTCATTACTCACTCGATTTACTTTTTCATGAGCTTTAATAATTTCATTTTTTTTCTTGATATCCAATTTTTCAATTGCATCTAGCAGTTTCGCTTTATCACTCATTAATTGTTCCATTTTGGCTTCCAGCTGTCGGCACTATAACGACAGAGTGTGAACAATTTCGGTCATATGAATACATTAACAAAATTTATGAAAATCTAATTCCAAAAGTTCCAATCCATTCTGTAATTTCTAACAATAATATGCTATCCGTTAATTCTATTCAAACTTTAACTTCCCTCCCCCCCCTCCTAAAACAAGCAATTTTCTATAATTCATTTGAAAAGGTTAACAATTACTTGCTCTTCCGCAGTCCCTAGCATATTCATCGCTTTTGCATTTATACTTCTTTCCAATGTATGTTTTCGAGCAGTCCTATCCTCCAACTCTTTCTGACCCTTTTCGATTGAGTAATCCGTGAAATCATATGCAGTGCCAGCTTGACCAAAATGATGCTTTTCTTCCGCAATCCAAGTATACTGCTTCTCCAGTCTAGCAGCCTGCAAGTTATGAAGAAGATAACACAAGAAGCTAAAGTCATAACAATCCAAAAACTGAATGTCAAAAATAAAACAGTAATCAGACCCTTCTAGCACAGTCTTCTACGCTCTTCTTCATTTCCTGTATATCTTTCTGTAATTGTTCTTTTTTAAGATCCGATTCTTTTAAGCTTTTCTTAAGTGCATTGACAGTTTCTACTACAGATCGCATGTAAGCATCACGTTCACGCATTCTTTCCGTGAATTTCTGCATTTCTTTTTTCGCCTCTTCCGCTGTTTCCTAAAAATTTAGATCGGAGAAGAACTAAAAATTTGCATAGAATATTTCAAATGAAATCTTTTAAAAGTGATATGTGAATTTTCGTCTCCATTGCCAAAACCAGATAGAAAATTCATGTGCGACATAGTTTATTTAGTAATTAGAAGAAGTAACATCAACTATAGATGTCTTTGATGATTCTAATTTTATGTATAAATAAGTAGTCGGTAATTTACCTTAGCTTTTGCAACGTTTCCTTCTAAAACAGTCATTTCTTCAACACTTCGTTTAGTTTCTTTCAAAAAGACTGATAATTCCTCTTCGTCTTCAGCAACTGTCTTTTGCAGTGAAGCTATTTCTTCTCTGCATCATGGATAATAATAACGACAATATTGACAAGATATAAAGAAATTTTAAATAAACTAATAAAGTTTTTGAGAAAGCAAATCAATAAAATAACAAACCTTAACGTTTCCAGAGAAACCCTCGCCTTTTCAAAACTGTTTTTCAAACTCGCTAATTCTTTTTCTGCTGCACCCAAATCTTTTTGTGCTTCTCTTTTCTCTTTTTCCTACAATTATCAATAACGAGAACTAGAACGCAACACTCAATAAGAAATATAAAGGTACTATGCAAAATAGTTAAATCAATCTAAAAATTGTGAGGTGACGATATTAATAATGTAAAAAAGGTTCAATTAATTATATTATAGAGTTGACAACAACAAGAAATATTAATTAAAATAATTACGGATATCTTTGGATAATGATAAATCAGAAAAATTATGTCACTTCTGAACTACAACTATTGTTTGATATCCGTCCATAATAAAGAAATCTCACCTTGAACATTTTTTCATTTTTTTTTCGTTCACTTAAAACATCTATCTTTTCTTCTAATTTCTTCCGTTCCACATTACCATTTTCTACCGTTTCTCGATATTGCGGGATTTCCTAACAAAAGAATGTTTATTAACTTCTCATTTTTTATATTATCGGATTATTCCTATCCATCCATTCTTGAAATATTTATTTAATTCATTACAATATTTCATTCTACTTTATTTTCCAACAATTTTTTCTCTCACATTGTTTTCGCGTGAACTTTTATTGCTGTAATCTAAAAAAATACTACTTCCATCAGTAATCGATCTAAATATTAAGTATTTCTAATACAAAATTATAGAAAATTTTTTAAAAAATCAGTCAAATGATAAGTTCCTAACCACAAGGAAATTTGGCAGACGAAAATCCGTATGTAGTAATGAACTTTAGATCACGGTTTGCTTTATCAACTAATATTTCAATTCAAGATAAGTCATTTCTGATATGTTTAGAAAATCATTAAAAAAATACCGCTTCGATATCCGCAATTTCATTGCGTAAAATCTGAGCAGCGCTGTGTTTCATAGTATCTTTAATAGCTTGAAGACATCTAGAGCACTGCTCGTGCTCGCTGCTCAGTTCAATATACTTCTGTCGAATTGGTGCCAATTTTTTTAACTGATCTGTAAATTTGATCTCTTCAAGATATGTAAATATCTCTGAATTAAGTCCTGCCTGACACTCAATGTAGCATCGAGGATGTTGAGTGGTGCAGAAGTGACTGGGTTTTGGACTGTTACACTTTCCATTTTATACTGAATGAATTCTGAAATGGCGACATTTTGATCAATGATTCTTTAACTAAAAACTTGTAACTGCCATCTAATTAATCTTTATTTAGGTCATAAACTGATTCAAACTAAGAATAAATATAATTGTCACTTCACAGGAGTTCAAAATAGGCCATAAAATAGCGGATGCAATTTGCAATATCGAAATGGATTTGACTTAAGAGCTATTAACTGATGGTTCAAAAAAATCTGAAGAAGAAACGAGTTTTACGACAGAAAGCCTAGTGGTTGGTCATCACAAGTGACAATGCCACCAAGATGAAACTCCTATAGAAAGAATTAGTGAATTTTCTGAATCCTAGTGAAATTACTGCATCTAAAAAGCATGCTTGGTATATCGAAATGTGCTGAAAACTGCAAGGTACCAGACGTAATTAAAAACATACAGGATCCAATTCGCCACACGACAAAGTATGACCATATCAAGATATAAAAGTTCAGAAAATTAAGACACGGTGTCTTATTTCATCTACCATATTAACCTAATCACTCGTCAAATAGTACTTCTTGAAGAATCTTTTTTCATAGATGACTTCATAATCAGCAAGATGCAGAAAATTCCTCCCAAAGTTCGTTAAATCCCAACAGCATTTTTATGCTAAAGTAATAAACAAATTTGTCGCTCCTTAGCAGGAATATGTCGACTGCCACGTCTGCTATTTTAATTAATGGAAATATGCTTGAATGTAATTATAATGAATTAAAATGCATGATTTGAAAACATAATTACTCTTTATTGAATACTTTGTTAGTTGCAAAAGTTATACCTTCTAACTCGCGTAAATGACAGTCGATTTCAGTGATTCGCTCAGTATTTTTCATTGCAGTGTCCAAAGACGTCAAAAGCGCAGTCTTGTTATTACGCGATCCTGAAATCCATATTCTTTATTTCATTGGACTACTAGCCAATTATAACTTTGCAAAATAAGTATGAATATTAACTCCTACTGTAAAAAACATTTATGTAAAAATGCAAAAAACCTACGTATTTTACAATGACTGACGATAAAGTCCTATTATTTAATTATCTAAGTGGAGTGTTAAAACTAACCTCCCGTTAGCACACCACCAGGATTGAAGTCAGAGCCAGCCAAAGACACCGATCTTGCATTAATCTGAGCATCAAATGTTACCTGAAATTATAAATAAATAATGAGTACGACTGTTTAAGCTTTCTTTGTAAATTTGTTAGAATGTGCTCGAACGTTGATGCAGCGGTATCAGACTCATTTGCGATAGTCTTGTGTCTTTAATGTTCTAGCCCTCGTAAAAAAAAAAAATAAAAAAAAAATTTTAAATGCATTCAAAAATTTCCGTTTTTGTATCAGTGCATCATCTGTTAGCACGAAAGCAAACTTCGAAAGAAATCAGTAAAATTAACGTGAAATCGCAAAGAATGCCATAAAAATAATAAAAGATGATTAAATGATGATATGTTATGCTAGCTAGCAAGTGTTGGTTCTGAGAAATTTTCCGTTATTTTTTATTTTCCACTCTTATAAGAAAGAAACAGAATTTTTAACCCTTCCAACTTTACCATTAAAGTAAACTCCAGCTGCCGAAAATTAAAAATTTAGGATATTACAATTTTGTGAGTCGAAGGTACTAAGCCAGAAATACTAAAATTTTTAATGATACATTCAGCTGTTCCACTCTGCTTTTTTTCCTCTTTTTCCAAAGGATTTCATATTGGGCCAAAATCTTCAAATTTTAGAAAGAAGTGCAGCGACTTAAAAATTATTTCTAATATATGCTTTTATACAAGGAAATGAACCTTCTTTGCATCATTATCACTTGTGCATATGAAGACACTCCCAAAAACATGACGCATAGCTGGTTCAAGTTCAGGTGCATATTCAATCAAATCTTTCGCTATAAAAACATTTTCCTTGCCAACCTGGAAAATCAAAATTATGAGCTCATAAAAAGATGTCATTCTGCTGAAACAAAAAAAATGATAGTGTGTTGATAACAAAAACAAAAATCCTCGATCCATCATTTCATAGGTGGTATAAATAATTATACTTAAGCTCCAACTGTCAATCAATGACCCTACCAATCTAAAAAATATTAACCATAGGTGGCTGAAATTCGTCAGCATTTTTTTCTTCAGTAATTACTAAAAAAAAAAAAGATATTTACGCAGAACTACAAGCCTTTATAATTCGTTTAAACCATCGCCTACATAAAATCGAATTTGATTGCTAGACCAAAATAAACAATACAAGACAGTACTATCAAATATTAGCAAACAATTAATGAAAACATCAATAAAACCTGCGCATTTGGAGTAAAAATTAAATGCTGCTCTCAACTACTAATATAACCAATTCTGCTGATTTCTGAATTAAAAGAGAACAATTAAGAGGTTATCGATGTATTTAATCCTCCTTATTTTTTTTCTCTTAATCGTTTTTGTTTATGAAAATTATCGTCATTATCCTGAATAAAATCGAAATAGAAAAATTTGAATGCATTAGAGGAGATGAAGGGAGTTTTCAGAACCTCCATACATTTCAATTGTAGCATGCATGAAGAAGCCCTCCTAACCTTTCTAAAAAACATCCAAGTTATAGTTTTTAATATGAGATCACTTACAAACGAAAAATGGCTTTTACTGATTGAAACCATTTCTTGACTTTTTTTCTTTTTTTTTGATTTCCCAATAAGAAAAAGAGTAAAAAATTTTTGAAAATATTCGAGACTGTTTGGATACGAAGAATAGATCGAATTTACCGAATTTTCTTAAAGAATTATTAAAAAGAAGTAGTTAAGCATACAACAGATTAGCAAATAGAATAATTATATCTTAGCAAATATCATAATTAGATTCGAATTGATGATTTCCACCGAAAAATGCAAAATCTTTGAACTCAGAAAAATTTCCCTTCAAAAATATGTGACACGAACCAAATCCTGCGCTCGCTGCAATTTACGATTGTCAAGCATCCGACCTTCGATTTTGTCCAAAGGCAGAATAGTTACCCGATGTTTCAGATTACCATTTTTCAACAAATCTCGACCAATTTGTACATTTCTAACGATGATATTATACAGCTGAAACTTACATAAAAACTAGTTATGGCACTTCAGTTGGAATTCGACTGTAACCGAATTAAAAGGCAGTAAAAAAAAATTTTTTTCGCATTTGACAAATTGTAACAATATTCTCACGAAGAAAATTATTCACAATTCTCAAGTCTTACTGCAGATTAAATTAGAGAGTAATGATACCCAAAACATCACAGAAATTTTATATTACAAAAACTAAAACTTACAGCTCCACCACCAGCAACTTCCAAAGCGGTTGCAAATCGAAAATCACGAATTCGAAACAGTTTAGCAACGATTCCATTAACTAAACGCCGATCGAAATTTGGATATGGATCCAAATAATCAAATTTCAAATGCGGATTCCTACAACAGAATTAAAAAATAAAAACTGGAAAAAGAATATAAAGAATCTTTAGACAATAACAGTAATGACAAGTAAGCTTCCGCTGACTTCAAAATTACCTAAGGCTTGACTTTTGATTTTTGATTAATGAAAGACAGAAAATTCATGTCCAAAATATTCTAGTAATAATTGACTAAATAAAAAGATTTCTTTTAGCATTATGCTCGGAGTTTGGTAATAAAAGTAATATAATCTTAAATAAAGAAAGCATATTTATAAAAACATTGATACCGAGCTTCGAAATCCATTACAGCATCGGCCAAAGCACTGCGTTCTGCAGAAAGCGTTCTACGCTCGTTGGAAATTTGAAGTTCAGTTTCTTCATTGAAATTTAGTCCACTCAACTTAGTCTAGAAGTGAAAAAACCGAAGAAATAAAAAATAATAAGTTATTTTATTCTTAATAAGAACTTTAAAATCAAACGCCATCTTTATTTGCAAGTCACCTTTAGCGGATTTGCAGGAAAGACATTAATATTAACAACTGCGATTGATTAATTATCAATTTTTAAACTAAAATTTCAGAAAAATTTATAATTTTGGAAAGCCACCATCATAATAACATCATTAAAGCTTTAATAAATATCACGACAATTAAATTTCATTGATTTTTAAAAGTTTTAGCAGTAACCTCTATGGACCGTATTTTTTGCTCTAAATTTGATCGATCACGTTCTTCCAAGTCAGTCTGACTTGTAACTGCACTCAATTCGTCCTTCTTTTTCGCCAGTAAGGGTTCTAATTGTTTTAGCCTAAAAAACTGCATATGAATGAATAATACCTATTAGAAACAAGTCTAAAAAAAAAAACTATATTTATTAAGAAAATCATTCCGATTATATTACAAACAACAACACTCTCCTTAATGACGGCAGACATGCTTCATGCGACTTCATTAATATGGAGCTTCTAATTAATGTAATTCAAATTCAAAGTAATTTAAAATGATTGTTCCAATCTTATCAAAAATATAGAAAAAGAGAGTTCATAACTTCTAAATTGTTGTAAAGAATACCTCATCTGAGCCGTTTTAATTTTCGTCTCCAACGCACTTAGTGCACTTCGTTGAGCTGCAAAAAAAACAAATTATGAACATATCACTCATATAGCGCTGCTTTTCAGTCAGCAGTATTCAAAATGAAGTGATACATGCTCAATTTTCAGCTCTGTTTATTTTTTTCAATAACTGAGCTAAGTTTACATTTAACTTGAATGATGATACGAATTAGTTATTATAAATAATAAGTCGTTTGAAAGAAAAAACATAAAATTAAACAATAATATAGATCGCAACCCATTAGTAAAGAAGGCATATTATTATCTAGCTCAAATATAGCAAAAACGTTGCAGCAGACTTGTTAGCTGAGCATCCAAAGTAACGGCATGTCCATCTTCATCAGTTATCATGCCTTTCGCCAAAGCTTCCATTTTATTTCGTGCTCGTTTTACTGCCTCTTCTGCCTCTTTGCCACGCTTTTCCTCACCACCAATTTCAGTTTCAAGCTTCTTCAATTCCCGGCACTTTTTTTCTAGTTCATTCTTGTCCTGCAGAAACAACTTTAATTTGATACGCGGATTAATGATCAAACAGTTCGTCTCAGTGTACTTGCTCTTTACACTATAAAATACATCCGAGTGAAAAATACTGTAAATTAGCGTTAATGTCGAATATCATATTACCATTAGTTTGAACCAAGGATTTCCAAAATCAAAAAAAAAAAAACTTTTTTGATCTACTTTATTGAAAATTCTAACCGACTGAATGCTTTTCGCCTTGCGATCAATAGCAGTTTTTGTTTCTTTCCCCTTATCACGCATAGCGTCACGATCAGCCTCTGCTGCTGTCAGTGCTGCCATAGTACCTTTCACACGGTCTTCAATTTCTTTTTTTTCTCGTCCTGTTTTCTATGAAAAAAGTATTCATCAATTCACTGAACTTCTATGAATGTAATTCGTCATGCTAAAGAAAAAGTAGTTCGAAAAATTTGGCTCTTCTCAAGTACCTAAAACTACTTTCAATAAAAATAAATATTTATAATTAAATACAGAATTTATAAATATGACCCGCTTTCATGAACCTTGAGCCCTCTAAAATTTGAGAATTCCTACATTCACTAGAATTTAAAAAAAAGTAACTTACATTATTCTTATTATCTTCGAGTTCTTTCAGACGGAGTTCTTTCCGATCTAACTCTTCTTTTGTGTCGTAAATAATCTTGTCTACTTCAAAAATTTGATTTTTCACCCCAGCTATATCATCTTGTAACGTACGGCTATGAGTCTGAAGATATTGCTACGTGCAGCAATAAATAATAAAAAATTTCTTGTGTTTTCCTTTAAAAAAACAAAAAAAGCGAGACTTATCTAAGTATATATTGTTGCTTACTTTCTTCATTCTCCATCTCAACTTCAATTTCTTCAGCAAGCAAGACTTTTCGTCAATATGAAAAAAAAAAAAAAAAACTAAATATGAAACTGATACTCACTAGTGAGCTCATGAAATCAAATGCGATAAGCTTTCGTTGGAGTGCTTCGAGCTCTCGGCCAATTTTCTGATACTCGAGGAAATTACTACGATCCCGTTTCAACTTCTCTACTTGTGGAATGATATCTTCCTCCATCAGCTATAAATCAAATTCTCTTCAAAAATATTTAGAAAAATCGTAATTAAAAAAATGTAACTGAAACAGAAAATCCTACATTCTGATACAAAATAATTTGCTCAGCGACAAATTTTGGAAGCATTTAACTGAAACAGCTGACAGTTTAATTACGGAGTAAAAGAACTAAGCGGCATAAGAATTTTTTTTTTCAGAAACAATGCCTGTTTGATTTCAGTCATTTTGCCTTCCTTTTTTTCTATTGTACGCACGGCACTTTGCTTTTTCGCTTCATACATTCGCGTTCCTGCTGCTTCTTCGATCATTCCTACAATCTAAAAATACTCTCTGTAGTGATTACGATAACCGATATGTCATCGGGTTCGAACTAGTAAAAGTAATTTACTTTGTTTATGTAAATACATAAAAAGGGAATTTCCTGAAATTTTATACACCAGATCTAGATATCGGAGAACCAGATTTTTATTATCCACGACTTGCAAAAGTCATTCTAATAAAAGAATAATAGATTACTGATGATTTTTAGCTGAATTCTTATGTAAACGAAAAGAAAATCAACAGTCTGTTCCAACCTCCATTGGTTTCATATTAAGGACCTTCGTAATACGTCCTTGCATAATCAAGAAATGAGGATTGTTTACATTTAAGCCAACTGTTCGGAACATATCCGCAACTCGGCTGTTTGTTGCTGCAGCGCCATTGATTGTGTATGTATTTCGACCATTTATTACTATCTGCAGTGGAATTTTTAATCAAAAATAAAAACTGAATACAATCTATGATTATGAAATCCAAGGTAACTCGAATATCAATAGTTTATGTTCTGATTTCAATAGAGCTTTGAATGAAAGAATTTTATAGTTTGAGTGACTGGAAGATTATGAAACAGACGAACTCAGATTCACTGCTGTAAGCAAATTCTGTAGTTATTTTTGTTTTCAAAAAATTTTTCGCCTCTTCGAACAAAAAGATCTGAATAACACAGATCCATCTCATCTTTCCCTCGTTGATAACTTAACACTTTACGTTGTGAAAAATATAAATCAAAGTATCTGATTCACTAAATGCTTAAAAAAAACTTTCCTAATATTATTTCTCTTTCAACATCATATTATTAATATTGTATTATGCTATCAAAACTCCTGATAAAGTTATAAATACTAAAAATTTTCGCCTACAGAACCACCGCCTTCAAATTTTACTGCAATATTCTAAAATATTCTAAAAGCATTAACCGTAATCCTTTCGCGATAAAGATCTAAAGCTAGTATATCATTATAATTTGAATTTTAAAAAGATATTTATTTGAACATTCGCTAAAACAAACTTGTCGTCGAACAATAATTTCATCATATTTATCGAAACCAACAGGACGATTAGAGGTGTCTGTATTATCAAATGTAATTGTTACAGTAGCCTTGCTAATGCCAGCCTGACCTTGTTTATAAACAAGATCCGAAAGTTGTGCGGCACGAACCTGAAACAATATATTCATTTGAATTGAAAATTTTCAATTATAATCGAAATATTTAGTTTAAGCAAAAAAAAGTTAAGTCTTATCAATTTGTTATACATTAATCATACAAACTAATGAATGAAATTGAATAATTATTCAATCATTTTTCCAAATTTCTCTCAAGGCTAGAATAATTTCAGTCTAAAATTAAAATCTCTTCTATTACCAAATACAAAGTAACAGACTGTATCTTCCAGTATGTTTCCAGTATAAAAACATATTTATTCTAGAAAAACATTTTGAAAATTATAACGTGTTATTTTACAAAGAACTAATTACCTGACTTAAATTGGAAATACCAAGAACAAAACAAATAGCATCAAGAATATTTGATTTGCCCGAACCATTTAGACCTGTAATTGCATTAAATTGCGCATCGAAACCATCAATAATCTGTCGTTGTGCGTATGATTTGAAGCCATCTATTTCGATTCGTTTTATACGCATTCCTGCAATCATTAATTACTTTCTCACTTTTCTATCCTTCTTTTCACTTACGTGACCTTTACGCTTTCTCAATTATCTTTCTCTACTTTATATCTTATTGTTCTTCATATTAAATCATACATTTTGAGCTTCAAAAATTCATTCAAATAACGGATAAAGTAGCCTGAAATAAAGAACATAATAACCTAATCATATTCGCGCCTTTTATTTGACGCATTCGTATGCAAACGTTAAATATCAAAGCTAAGGAAACTTGCTTGCTTGGAATTCGATTTATTAAATTTCCTTTTGAACAGGAAGATTGCGAAAGCATGCACTAAGTAACAAAAGTTATGTTGTAGAATGAATTTCTCTTCAAGAAACTCTTAAATGGATAAGAAAGTCCCCAATTGCTATCTTGAAATCAAAAATAAAATTCAACGATGGCAATGAAATTCAACAAATTCAACTATTGCTAAATATCATAGTGTTATTTCTCTTTGCTATAATTATCAAGTTTCTCATCAGTATGTTGCTAAAATTTAATTCTCATTTCTCAACTTCTCTCTATATTTTAAATGTAATATTTTGTATATTTCACTACTTGAAATTCCTTTTTATTTTGCATCAAATGTTCATAATTTTTTGATACATCTGTTGAGTATAAGTGCTGTTGAATTCATATTTAATGAACTTTTTCATCTTGCATGAGAAAAGCATTTGAATTTCGCTAAATGATAGTAATGATTGGAGACTTTTTTTCATCATTTAATAGTTTATTTAATTGATATGCGAGAAAATTAGTGATAAGATATAATAAACCGTTACAATTTGTATCGATCGTTTATTGATTTATATAATAAATTAATAATGAGTAAAATAAGTGAACAAATATGATTGTCATTAACTGAATGCAATTTCCATATATATTCCAATTTTCCAGATTACCAATAATAATAGTTAATTAAAAGAAATATATCAGATACTTCAAAGAAGCAAAGTCTTTCTCATCCACTTTCGAAAATTAATGCTTTCACTGAGAGAATGGCATATATTAAAACAGTGTCTTTCCGACATATTTTCTACCTTAAAACTTTTGTGAAAAAATTTCTGTTTCTTTCTTCGTTCTTTAAAATGAAATTTTTTCAATAATTATTTTATACGACACGGTAAAGAATAATATCAATCTATATATATTAGTCTACAAGCGTAAATATGTATTCAAAGGCACGAAGGCATTTCAGGTACATAATTATAAATGAAAAAAATATATATAATAAAGGAAATTATACAATGCCCATTTGCTTCAGTTTCACAACAAGTGATGGGACATCTTCAACGAAACCACCTGATTTTCGTACCGGAGGTTCCGTAACCTGAAACAAGTTGAAGTAAAATAAAGGTTGCAGGTAACACGGCAGATCCGCAATTCTGACTATTCCCATGCATGCATCCATTCACTAAAAATGTTATGCAAATGTTTAAACGAAAAGTTTTTGACAAAAAAGATTGCAATTTTCTTTTAGAACCTCAAGAATTTCTGTTTGCTGCGCGATTTCAATCCCATAATCGGAAGGTTTTTTCTTTTCTATAGGCTTATTCTTTGCTTTCATGATATTTGGTAGTGTAGCATATCTGGGTTCATTGAGCCTTAGATCAGCACTTATTACAGCCGGTATCTTGATCCGTATCGATTCTCGGCCTTCATCTATTTCTCTGAAATATTTAAATTTTTGACGCAAAAATGCATGAAAGACTAGGGAAATTGTCCTGATTTTAAATGCAATGTAAAGAGTCAAATTTGGTTCATGCGTAGCTGATGACGTATTTTCAGTGTTGATCTAATACTACGATTAAGCATGCCATCTCCTTAGCGTAAATTTCTACAGTTACCGAAGATTGTCTTGGTCCTCAGTATTAGTTTTTCAATTCAAAATTTAGCAATTCACAGAATAAAATGGAAAAAAAAACTTCCAGAATCAGTCAAACATCAGCCATTTAATACCGTGATAAAAACAGTAAATTTCTGCCACAAGATTAAAACTATATTATATGCTTATCTTATATCTAGGAAAATTTAATTATTTCTAACAACGACGAAATGTGAACAACAGTAACAGTAAATTATGAAGCAGTAAACTAGCTCGAATAAAACTATTTGAATTCTTTATACAATAATTTGCATAAACACGGCAAACAATTGAATCTTTAAACATATATGGCTCATATAAAAGTAACTTCTACCGAAAAAAAAAGGAATTTCAAAGTTATAAATCGATGCATACTTACATAAATACCAGTAAATAAAGAAATATCCAACTTACCGTGTAACAATGAATGTATCAGCACTTTCTTGTTCAACTTCGCTAGCATACATTGCTTGAGGCCAATTTAATAAGCCAGCAAGAAGTTGAGCTGTCTGCCCACAATCATCATCGATTGCTTGCTTTCCAAGGAATATCAAATTTGGCTTTTCATCCTCAGCTATTCTTTTTAGTATCTGAATCGTAGTTAATGACTACTCATCTGATCTGATAAATTTCTCTCTAAACATCTTAATATATAGTTTTAACTCTTTCTTCTCTTTATCCTTTCACTATTCTTTTCGGGAACTGAGTTTCAAATAATACTCTTCTGAATTTCGATAGTTGATCTTTAAGTCGATCTTCTGTTTTTCTTTTCTCCTTCTCTTACAATTGAAAATTTACTAACTTTAGCGACAAGCAATGGTTCTATTTTTTCAGCTATTGCTTCTTCCAACTCAACATGTATAGCTCTATCTGCACCTTTCGCTAATGCCGTACGAAGCGTTTCCTGAAACATTTCATACGTGAAGACTTATTTCAAACATGAAGCTCCATAAAAAGTTAAATTTAATTTTCCTTTCTACAGCTCCATGTTATCATCAATAAAATTACGTAGTTCTAATTGAAAGAGAATTGAAATTTTCAAAAGTTGACCATAATAAGAAATCAAAAATGAAAATTTTTACAGAATTCACAGTTTTCAAAAGTGAATCATTTTAAATTTCAAAAATAAACCACTGATTTGGAGGGTCCAAGTGAAACAGCTACAACTTCTTTAATAATTTGTTTTTCTTTCAAGCGAACTGCTTCTTCCAATGCAATTTCATCGAATGGATTCATTGAGTGTTGTACATCCTGTTTAATGACACCTGTTTTGTCAGGTTTTACTCTTATTTTTATCGCATAATCGATTACTCTTTTCACAGCTACCAAAGCTCGCATTGTTCCCATAAACCACTAAATAGTTTACAAATATAATTTGAATTTTTAAAATTATCCATATCAAAACGATTCTTAAGAAATTTAAATTTCGAAAGTTAATTTTAAATCAGCCCTTGTCATATTTATGTTTGTGACAAAAAATTTAATCTACATTTATTTCAATTATATGAATTGAATTGATCAGTGACGTATTGATTAGTGAACTGATTAGTGATATTGATTAGTGACAAAACATTTCATTAACGTGATACGTGATGCACTGAAATTCCAAAAAACGTGATACGTGATGTATCAAAAATTTCAAAAAAAATCTCTAATTAAACCAAATTAATTAGATGGTATTTGATTGTAAAAGAATTAAAACGAACAAATGAACGAATTTGGGTTCAATGTCCAATTTTAAAAACCAAACATCTCCCTCTCTCTCTCTCTCTTACTTGAAGGAACAAAATTAAGTTCTAAATACTTTCCTTCCTTTTCTCTATTTCTTTCTCTCATTCCCTCACCGTCCTCTCTTTCTCTAGTCACTTATCTTAATCATTGCAATTTATACTAGAAAACAAACAACTCTCATGTAATGTTGTTCAACATAATTCTTTGATGTCATTTCGTTAATCATTCGAGCAATTGGGATATTTTATCGCGATCTCTCAGAGTTCCTAAATGGAGAAGGTATTAGGAGGTACTAGTGAATCCTGATTACAATTCAGGTATACTGATGCTAGAATTGCTAGTCTTATTTGTATCTATCAAATTGTTTTTCTCCGCTTTCCATCCGATATTTTCGCTTATTTACTCGTTTATTGCTTACTTCTAATAGATGTGTTACTATCAGCGTTGATACGTTGATACGTTGATACGTTGGATAGAAAGAAGAAGAAACGAGCCTAAGTTTTATGCTATCCATAAGTGAATGTATACAATGGACAGGTATTACAATTTTCGAAATTTGGCTCCATGCTATTGGATTACTCATCTTTTCTGTTCTTATTGTAAGTTATATTCGAATAATATTCCCTCTTAAATTTTTTTTTTCTATTGAAATAATTTTAAAATTAAATTACAAATAAAGCTTAAATTGTAAATTCTTTCAAAAAGTAAATTGCAATCTTTTTTGTCAAATTAAATTTGCTAACTGTAATAGATTTGCTGATTGATTCATCAAAAATTCAAACTTTCTTATCTTTTGTGATAAGAATAATAGATTATTTTGTGATGTTAAGTAATGTTGTTTAATTTTCAGGTGATGAAAACTGAAGTTTATTCAAGCCTAACTTATTGGCATGTATTTACACCATTATTTGTTGCTACTGCATTCAACTTGTATTTCCTATTTATTGTTCTCGTACGTGCAATCGTTGAAGAGAAACAATGCAAGAATCCTATTTTAAAGTAATTTTTTTTTTGAATTTTATTCGATTAATTCTGTTTTGTTATTGGTAGATTGTTAGTAAAAGTGAAAACGATATAAGGACAATTAACACTATTGAAAATTTAAAATTATTACGCAAAAAAAAAGGAATTTTGCCATATTTGAAGCTAACCCTACAAAACTATTGTTAGTTTAGATGGAAATTTTATATACATTTATGCTTAAAAAAAAAGCAGAAATTCCCCAATTGCTGTTATTTTAAAGAACAATTCTGTTTGGATAGAACCAAATAATCGTCGTATAATTGTTGATTTATGGAAGATATTTGGGCAATTTCAGGCATGCATTTAGTTGGTTAAGACTTATTATGATTGGAATATTTGAAGCATTATTATGTTACAAAGTGAACGGTGACTTAGAAGATGGACAAGTTGCAGTTCAGTCTTCATATGGCATTGTTTTTTTACCTTTATGGGTATTGATGGCTGCATTATGTTTTCAAGCATTTCGTTTATTATAACACTGCACTGTTATTGAATCTCCATTAATAACTAATTATTTTCATTCGACATGAGAACGAAAGATATGCTGGAACTATAATTAGAACGTGGTCGTATTAAAATATGCAATGATTTATTTTTGTTCTCAAGAAACGAGTTAACTTTAGAAGAATTTAATGCATAAATTATATTTTCAATTTTGAATAAATCTTTCAAGATTGACCCTATACTTTATGTCGTAAATGATAGAAGATGGTAGGGAGAGTATTTAATTATGAATTTGCTATTTTCCCATTACTTCTGTATATACAAAATATTAACCATATACGATTTTACTTTATTTGTCTAATAATTTTATCAAATTTGCTACCGTTTACAGATGATTTCTGCCTATCCAAATTTGCTGTTGGGATTCCAGTTTTATTGAACTTATTTCCTGCGATATATTATCAATTCTTGAATATCTTTTATCACAGTGACCTGATTTATACATTGTCGGAATGAGATTTCGTTTTTTTTTACGAGAATATATTGATTTCAGAATTTTATATTTATAAAATTCAATG